>PVLC010025125.1:0-23954 GCA_004027655.1 Graphiurus murinus
TAATCCCAGCATTCGGGAGGCTGAGACCGGAGGATCCGGGTTCGAGACCAGCCTCAGCTACCTAGTGAGGCACTCCGCAACTTAGTGAGACTCGGTTTCAAAATAAAGAATAAAAAATAGGGCTGGGGGTGTAGCTCGGAGGTAGAATGCCCCTGAGTTCAATCCCCAGTACCGCAAAAAAAAAAAAAAAAAAAAAAATCTCTTCTCACCTCGAGGTAGACTTATATGTATGTCAGAAGATTCATCAGATTCTGAGTACTGCTTATTCACAACAAATTTGAATGTATAGACTAACCAGTTCTTCTAAGTGAAAAGTTTGGGATGTTTGGGAAATAGTTGGACTCCAAGAATTTACCTAAGAACTTTCAAGTAATTTAGATAATTAAGAGTATTCTAGTCTTAGAATTTGCTGTAATGCCACTCAGAAGCAGCTCCTCTTCCCTTTTGGTAAAGCCAACTATTTCTCTCTCAAACCCTAAAATTATTTCCCCAGATTATGTACTTGTAAAGGTAAGTCTTTTCTCCTAATGCCTCACTCCAGCTGCTACCTCTCAGACTCATAGGTCAGAATACTTTATTGGGACAAAACGAAGTTTAACCTTCAAGAACAGTTATACAGTAAAAAAAAATTGCAAGACTCTGCTAATTTTTAACAGCAGAAACAAAGGGAGTAAGTGTGAAAATTGATTTTGTTGGTCATATAGCATGGTAAAAAGAGCAGAATTTTATATTGAGACATTTAGAAAAACTATTATCAGAGATTCTGCATACAAAGTATAATTTATATACCTGTGAAGAGTTGCAATAGCCACTAAGCTTGTGGTCTGAAATCTAGGCTCTGTAAAAGACTTTTAAATGAAGGTAAGGCACCAGAAACTTCTGGGTACAATATAAAGAGGTCTAAGTATTTAATGAAGGTGCACTTGTCATATATAATTTATAGTGTAAACCCATTATTTCATTACCTTGGAGGATCCAGAGGACATTCCATTTATGAAGACTTAGAAGTATATTGGTGAAGAGAGAACCAACATTCTTAAAAATAAATACAACTATCTTGGCTAGAAACCAAGAATGAAATTAGGAAATACTCTATTTCATGATGTTCATTGACTTGAGTAGAGGTGGCCAGATCTCAGAGTGACTGAAGCTACATGTAACACCTGCCCATCAGAACTCTGGTGAGAATAGGTTTAACTAGATAAACCCAGTTCTGGAACTGAGTTCACAGAATAAGAGTATTTTGCTTGAAGGAGAGCCTGGGAAATTCCGGCAACAATCTTTTCATAGCACAGAAATTATGACTCTAAATCTTCCTAGTAGTCATTTCCAAAGGGACCTGTAAACATTTTCCAAGAAATCTATGCATAAGAGAAAAGTAAATTTTCAACCTTTTGCATCTCTGAGCAAATTCTAATCTCTGTGGATTAAGAACATAGCTGGTCCATTTATCAGAGTCAAGGTGGAAGAATTTCATTGATAAATAACTTAATGTCCCCAGTTAAATTAACTGTGGATTCTAGGAGTCTGCAACACGAAGCTCTTGTTATTTCTTTGCTGAGTGCACAGTTGGAATAAACTACTGGCAAACTTCCCACACTGGCCCCTGAATCATGGTGGGAGAGATAATACAAGGTGGGAAGAAGCAAGTGGGAGCCCCTAAAAATAATGCTATAACTTAACAGTATAAAACAATTGATGCCATATTCCTAGAGAAATGACAAAGACTGGTGTCATCATCCAATATGTGAAAGGCTCCAAGGTTCCAATTAATGATTTGTATCACAATCACACTTAAGTCTCCTCTTTGGAATACACACACACACACACACACACACACACACACACACACACACATATATACACACACACATACACACATATAATAGATGAGTTTTAGAAAAGAACAGTAGATTTCACAAATTTTTTTTTACCTGGTGCTGTTCCATTTTTGGTCTCTTTATTACAGTTCACAACACATACCCTATTTTATAATTCAGTAATTGAGCTGACTTCCTTCTCCCTCATTTGTCTTCACCACACAGAGACAGAGGAACACTATCACGGTCTTATCTCAACTATATCACCTGTTTAGATCACTTCCATCATTAAATCTACAGAAATTCAGACACTTTCATCATCTTATAGGATATCCCAATGGTTTGCTACATTGATGTCATCATGCCAACAATCAAGAACAAATATATCTGTGTGTCACAGGAGGTAGGAGATAAACTCTGTTTAGGAATCTACCACATCAATAACATTATTGTGAATGGAGGGCTTCAGTGATTAATAACATTTTGGTATATTATCTACAAGAGTGAAAGAAAAGTTGCTATTCCTTATTACACTTTCCACCATAAAAGAGGAGCAATACTCCAAGCAATACTTGGGGGTAGGAGGAAGGAGCTTTTTTGGATTGTGACAGCAAACATTTCACATTTATATACTTACAAAGTAAATTATAAAGCCACTGCCTTAAGTGCGACCCCTGCTCCAGCTTCAAGTGAGACTCTGGATTGAGCTTCAGGGTAAATCTCTCCAGCACTGTACCAATGCATGAAATTGGACGTGAATTATGGGAGATGAGGATTCTAAATGAAGTCCATGGGAGTCTCTCCTGGAAGAAACACAGCCCACACTGGTAGGATTTAGAATAGAATAACATACCCCTTTGGTAGGTAATTCTTCATTCTGTGAGAAACAACTTCAGCTTTTAATTGTATAAATGAAATAAAAGGAGAGATGAACATTTCATATAAAGAATTATCCTGAGCAAGGAGAATGCAAAAATACATATGGAGTTCTCTAGAAACCATAACCCTTCTGGGAGGCCAGAACCCAAAGTTTTTGCATGTGAGCTGATTTGTTAATTAAAGGAAAAACTCTTCCAGTTACATTGCAGCAAATGTGTCCAAATGAATTTAAACTAGTCTGACTCACTGGTGGTTTTAAAATCCTGTAGCCAAGATGTTTTTCACTTTGGGTAGAACAAACTGTTCTATCTCAAGCCATGCTTGAGTACTAAGAGATTCAGTTCACAGCTTGACACAGCTGGAAATGACTCTGTGCTGAAATCAACTCAGCGTCCAGCAGTGGCTTAGAAAACAATATATAGCACAGAAAATTTAAGCTCATCATAAACTGATAGTTCTCCTAAAACAAGCTTCATACAAAGAAATTCCTCTTGCATTTGGAAATATGTAAATATACGCATGAACACACACACACATTTTAATGTGAACTTGAACACTAACAATTGAACATTTTCAATAAATTATATATTGCCACAGACCAAACAGTGTGTGGACATAATAACTGTATTTAAATATGCTATGTCACTTGGAATTTGAGTTCTTGGCAGGTGAAATATAAAATATTCATTTTATTGTTTTTCAGGCTCCAGAAATAAAAATTTCAATAATAGATTGTTTTCCCATTCATCACCTTAAAGCTCTCGGTAGAGAAAGAGAAATTAAGATTCTCCAGTCTTCTTCTCTCTCTCATTTTTTTGGGTAGTGTTGTAAAGGTTGAGCTGACTATGAATTCAGTTCATAATAAGAAATCGTGGGTAAGCTTCAGATGGCTAAGTTCACTGGTTCTTTTTCACACTGGGTACACAAGAGAATATGACCCAGTTTAATTATACACACACACACTCACACACATACACAGCACACACACACACACTTTGAATATTCTTTATCTGAAATACTTCAGACGTATTTCAGATTTCTTTTAGATTTTGGAATATTTGCATGTACTCAAAGAGATGTCCTGGGGATGGAACCCAATTCTAAACATAAAATTCGTATGTTTCACCTACATGTTATACACACAGCCTGAAGATAATTTGATATAATATTTTAAATAATTTTCCACTTGTAACATCATTTTTATGCTCAAAAGTAATCATTTTTTGGAGCACTTTGGATTTCAGATTTTTAATTAGAGATGCTCAATGTGTGTGTGTGTGTGTATGCACAGATACTTGTATAATACGTGTGTATAGTATGTATATACATATATAATATAATATGATATGATATGATATGCATTTAATCTCCAACTTTATCAGCTTATGTCACAAAATTCTCAAAGGATCCTTTAAAAGAAATAGATTTTGTTCCATTTTTATCATGCTTTATCTTCTACTTGTCTAGGAAACAGAACATACTTATTGAGACACCTAAAATGAGAATTTGGGTAAGGGGTAAGTAAATTACTTTTGAAAGAATGTGCAACTCAGTACCATCAGATCAATGGTCTGGTGTGCATCTTTAAGATATCAGGTCAACCATCCAGCCAATAATGAGAAATTTTCCCATCCACCCCAACCCAAATTTACTTTCTGCAATATAAGTTTGACATTGAGGGACATAAATATACTTCAGATCATCCACAGAGATAAGCACCACACTCTATTATACAAATAATTAGATTAATGTTTTTTATTATTTTTATTGTTTTATAGTCAAATTTTTCTTTTTTTAGGAAAAAGAAGCAAGCCACTCAAGTTTTCTTCTTCTAGATTGGTTTAAAAGATCCTGGCAGTAAAATATAACTAACAAAATATATTTTTCCTCTTCTGGTGCCAGTTCTTCTTTCTGGTGTGTGGGTGGGGAGTAATGTTATTTTGAAGAGATTGATGTCCTTTGTCATGCATAGCAACTGGCACACAGTCGACATTTTAAAATCTCCCAAAGGTTAAATTCAGTTCCCAGCACTACTATCAGAAATATGCTAATTGTACAAAACATTTATGTTTCAACAATGATGATAATTCAGACCTGCCTTTGAGAAATAGCACTTTTACACTTTTATCATGTAATTACACATACAACTCCAAAATAAAATCTCAAGATAACAGTAAAAGCCAGAGATGGAATCCTCAGGATGCGAGAGAGAGAGAGAGAGAGAGAGAGAGAGAGAGAGAGAGAGAGAGAGAGAGAGAGAGAGAATATGAGAATTAGAGGGAAACAGAGAGAGAAATGTTCAATGTAATTGAGAAAGGACTTTAAGAAACAGTATTGTTAATATATCCCGAGTTTCAGTATTTTTACCATAAATATGTTACTACACAAACAGTTAAATAAAATATTTGGACCTTGGATATCCATTCTCTACCTGGAGGAGAAACAACTCTAGAGAGCACTGTACTTAGAATATATACAATTAAAATCCATACCCATGCTACTCTAAATCCCAAGATATAATCATTGTAATTTTTGGATTCCAACTTTAATTCCAAGTTTTAATTTTTATTTTAAGGAGAATTTTGAAATCCAAGAGAATATTGAGTGTTACTGTTCCACATTTGTCCTTCTTCTTACTGAAATAATTTAGACATTTTACTAGTTTCCCATAGTGAATTCAATGTTCAAAACACATTCTTGTTATGGTCTCCAGTGCTGTGTTTACTGCTTGCTTAAGTCCCTTACATGAATGACTCTGAGTCCAAAATTATTATTTTTAATATCAGTGTCACTAGGAAGGAGCCAGATGATCCTCCTGTCCTCCTGAAGACAGAATTTTTCTTTTATTGAGGGTAGAACAAAGCTAACAGCCAGGAGGTCAAGAGTTAAGTTTAAGATTACAAGTCAAATTTTAATGAAAGACATTCAGGAGCTCTTTTTAAGGAGTGGCAATCATGGACTAGGTTTAAGGAGTGACAACCACAAGCTAAGTTTAGGGAGGAGCAAGGTAAACATTTCAGGAAGAGTAGGAGGTCATCAAACTTCACCTTCTGGTTCCATCAAGTCCAAGGAAATTTGTCTGCTTTCAGCCAATTTCCACTTAACATGTCCTGTGAACATGGTTAAGCCTGTCTGAAATGGTGACTTCATTGTGTGGGCTAAGATGGCTCCCAACACATTCTAGTCTTCTATTACACTTTAATTTATAATTTAATTTTGCTAGATAATTGTGGATATTTTTTATTTTGAAATAAAATAAACGTTTATTTTGAAATATTTTGAATTTCAATTTTTTATTGTAAAATAAAATACTGTTTAGATTAACAGAATGTTTTAAAAATAGTACAGCATAACTGGATATGGTGGTGCACGCCTATAATCCCAGTAACTTTGGATGCTGAGGAAGAAGGATCACAGCTCCAAGGCCAGCAACTTAAAGAGACCCTGTTTCAAAGTAAAAAAATAAAGGGCTGACATATAGTTCAGTGGTAGAGTGCCTCTAGCTCAATTGATAGTACCCTCCACACACAATAAAAATACATCAGGGTCTCATGATACCCTTCACTCAATGTTCTCAGTGGATATATACATATATATTACTATTTTTCATGTTATAATAATAATATGAAAAAATAATATCAAATCCAGAAATTAACATTGGTATAGTCTACAGAACTTGTTTTGATTTTATAGTATTTTGTATAGTATCTTGGTATCCATGGTGATTGTTTTTAGAATCTCTCCACCTTCCACACATATCAAATTGTATGGGTGATAAAATGGCAGGGTATTTGCATATGACCTACACAGCCCTCATGTTTTTAAAAGCATCTCTAGATGACGTATAACACCTAATACAAAGTAAATGCTATGTAAATCGTTGTTCTACTATACTGTTTAGAAAATAATGACAAGCAGAATGTTGTTCAGTACAGGAACAATTTTTCTGAATATTTTTAGTCTGGAGTTGAATCTGCAGATGTGTATCTTGTTGGTATGGGGAGTCATCTATGCTCCTTTTATGCTTTTGTTTGTATTTAAATGTGAACATATATGAGTATGTGTGTAGTTCTGTGCAATTTTATCACACCTACAGATCTGTGAAGTCACCACAATCAAGATATGAAATTATTCCTTCCCCACAAAGGAAACTCCCTCCAGCTATTTATAGTTGCAGTTCACTCCACTCCCCACTCCACACCTTGAAGTCTCCAATTCTTGACAATCACTCTCTGACCCTAATCTCTATTCTTGTTTCGTTACTGAGTATGTCATATGAATGAAATAATATAGTGCATAATGCTTTGGGATTTTTTTTAATTCCAAATAATATCGTATACATTCCTACTCAACAATGTATGAAAGATCAAGTTTCACTACATCCTTGATGGCCTTTGGTATTGTCACTATTTTTCATTTTAGTTGCTCTGATGGCTATGTAGTGATATTGCATTGTGGTTTTCTATTAAATTTCTCTAATGATTAGTACCATTGAACACATTTTTTCTGTGTTTTATTTGCTATCTATATTTTCTTTTTGGTGAAATATCTAATTACCAATGTTTGTCCATTGTCATATTAATTTTCTTATACTTTTTTTGTGTTTGTTTTGACTTAAAATTTATTTTAGCTATGAATCCTTTTTCAGATGTATTTGCAAATAGTTTCACAAAGACCACAATTTGACTTTGTTTTGGGAAAATTTACGGACTATATCACTACTTTTACTTTCTGCTGTGTTAGTTCTGTGTTTTACTAAGTTAAGTACAGGTTTTAATTATAATATCACACTGAATTCCTGATTTTTAAGAAATATATATATGTATATGTATTATTAATTTTTATTTTGGTGTATTGTAATTCTATATCATAATGAGATTTGTAGTGATACATTCACACATGCACACATCACTTGAACTGTTTCTCTCCCCAAATCTACCTTCTCCCTGCCCCTCCTTTCTCGTAAATGGTGATGAGATTCACAACGATCCATTCATATACTCATATAACATTGTTTGACCTCTTTTCCTAACCAAACCTCCCCTGTCCTTTCCTTTCCCTTCCCCCGATCTCCTTTTATTTACCACTCTACTGATTTCTCTTCTTCTTTTCATGAAGTCCTTTATTTTTTTTTCAGTTTTCTCTCTAGCTTTCATATATGAGAGAAAACACATGATTCTTGATTTTCTGAGTGTGGCTAATCTTTCATAGCATGATGTTCTTTAGTCTATTTCAATATGCATTCTACCACCAAATTTTATTTGTTTGAACCAAAAAGGCTGTTTAATAGCATCATCTTTTATTTTTAACAATAGGTATTTAATAAAATATATGAACCCATTAATTCCTGGTTTCCGTATGACAATGGTATCCATAAAAATTCAAATCATTTCAAACACCTAAAATCCATGCAGATCAGCAAGTAAAGCAAATGAAAATTAACTATAGCAGCAATAGGAAATCGAAAATATTACCAACTTCAAATTTATAGTGAATCATCCCCAGAGAGTGTATTAGCATATTAATTTTCAAAAGAACACAAGAAACAACATCTGAGTAACCCCCCAAAAAAGTAATGGGGCACTCTAGTAAGGAAATAATAAAAGCAAGTGTGATTGATATGTTTTAAAGAAGAGCATTGGATCCAAAGAATTTTTTTGGCATGGGTGGGGTGGTTATCAGGAATTTAACCCAGGGGCATTCTACCTCTGAGTTATACCCCAAGCCTTGTTTTATTTTTTTCTTTGAAAGAAGATCCCACTAATTTGCTGGGGGTCTCACTGAGTTGCTGAGGCTGGCCTCCAATTTTTGATCCTTCATCTCAGCCTTCCAAGTACTGAGATTACAGGAGTGTGCCATCATACCCAGCTGGATCAAAGGAATTTAAAATAAATAGTATGGTAAATAGACAGAATTAGAGGTTAAAAGCTGAATGAGGAACACATTCTCCCGGGAAAAGACATCTTAAATGTTCATTAATTACTTAGTATTGAGGCAAATAAGGAAGTTGTATCACATGATAAGGGTTGATTAAAATATGACAAAATTAATTAACAATTTATAATTATAAAGTTGAAGCACTTTTCTTCAATGTTGCTATTTATTGAATTAAGTGCACTTTATTGTATTAGTTGAAGAGAGCCCTCTTGAACTCATAAACCAGACTAAGTACCCAAGTCTTCTTTCCCAGTGTGGAGTTGCTGGTGACAATAGAGGATAAAGTGATAATAAGACAGCTATGAAGTTCTTATTGTTTTACATTCTTATCCTTAACAGTTAAAGATCTAAGATTACCTAAAAAGCTGCCTTAATGAGAACAGAGATTATTATTGTCAAAACTTCCCTCCCAAAAAAATGATAGTGGAATCTCAGCACTCCAATATTAACTAAATGCAATTAAGCAAACAATATGAAAAGAAACATAAGTTAGAAATTTAGAAACCATAACCAGAAATCAACAGACCCAAGAAGTAATATAGGAGATAAATTGTAGCAAAAGACAAAAAAACCCTCAAAGATAAGCACTAAATGAGGAGATATCTAACACAGAATAGACATAATTGTAAATATAGTAAAATACAGAGAAGCGAAAAAATGATTGGGACCAATAAGCAAAAGGAGTAAAGGAAGAGGGAATAAAGGAAGGGGCGAAAGTAACAAAGAAAAAGTGTAGGTAAAAATTATAGGAAAAAGTAACATAGGTATATGAAAAAAGCCACTGGAAAAAATCATGGATAGATTTAATTGTGCATATAATCAAAGAAAATAGTTTTGAATAATAGAATGCATGGTTCTGAATACTGAAAATACTTACTAGTCATCTGAGAGGAACTAACTCCAAAATATGTCAAATAAATTTATTTTACTTTAAAGAATTAAAAAAAAATCCCAGAGAATCTAGAGGGAAAAAAATTCATCTACAAAAATTATCTTCAAAATGAGTAATGAAAGAACAAAGTGGAGAGAAATGCATTGAGAGGTAAAGTAAGCTTATTGAGTCTGCATAGGTAATAAGTGTCAGTCAAAGGCTGCCTTTTAAAGCCAAAAATCAAATAGCATAAATGTGAATAAGGAGAAAATAATCCAAAATTTATATAAAGGCATTACTATATCATCTCTACTAAAAATATACCTTTATTAAATATCCAAGTAAAATAAAAAGAGTATAACAATATATAATAAATAAAATGGGAAAAGAAAAATAGAACTAAGATTTAAACTATCACTTTTATTAAACACAAATGACATTTGATAACCTATTAATAGCAAAATATTGTAGGACATATTTGCCACAGCTTCTTAACAGTTGGATCATGAGCAAGACTTGGTCCGGTGGAATCCTGCAAGGCAGACGCTTCCAAGAAGGGATACGTGGCATATCCTGCTTTACATTATAGTGTATTCTGGGAACATTGGATACTTCAGGTCTTGTTTTTACACTTATTATAAAGAAAGTTTCTTAAAAAACATGTGGTGGCCAGACAGATAACAACCTCTTGACGTTAACTGAAAAAATAGTGTCTTCAGAAAAACAACACAAGACTTCTCTGATCACTTACAAACATTAGTCAGAAAGCAGGCTCTGCAAGGTAATTCGGATATAGTTACTAACCAACCTCATGTTCTCCCTCAGCACACAGATACAGAAAACAAAATAGCTTAGCCAAAGAGATTTAGGTCTACAATCATATCTATGGGTAAAGAAGGCTATAAGAATATGAGTATCTGGTACCCCTTTATAGGATCAAAGCACAGGAAGTCTTTACCAATTCCCACAGGGTCTTCCTAGAGCTTCACAGGACACATTAATAAAATAGACAGACTATAGTTGACAGAAACAACAGATGGTTTACAAAAAACTCCCTAACTTAGACCAATGTATATAGGCCTATTCCTTGTTAATCTTTAACATTGCTTTGTACCAGAGTCAAAATAAAATCATTATATACTGATGTAAAAACCTTTAGAAAAACAAGTTTGTTATCATCAAACTGTCTGATGACCTGTCCATGAACTTCCCTGTTCTATATTCTTCACTGCTAAAAGAAAAGTATAAAAACAGCTGCTAGTAAACAATAAGGTAGATACGCTTCATCAGTACATTTGGTGTGCGTATTCTCATGACCTCGTCTCATTCCTCACCTGTCGACGGACCCCCGACTCCTGCTAGGCTGGACCCCGGCACATATTTACAAAGGAGACTCATTGTAAAACCTGTGTAAAACAAAGATATCCAGAAAGGATAAAAAACAAATAGTATACAAAGCAGGCCAGATGAATGCAAATATAGAAAACAAATACTGTATTCTTGATAATTGGCCAAATAAAATTCAGCCCCCAAATAATTAAATGAAAGGAAATTTTTTCAATGCTGAAGAATATTCACAATAACTATGCAACTGTTATAATATATACATATATACATATATACATATCTATATGTCAGATATGAAAGCAAACACTTTGAAAAAGCATAAAAATATGGCATGTACAAGGAGAAATTGACATAAATTTTAAGGTGGTTTTAGTGTAAACAAATAAGAATACAGGAAATCTTCAGTACATCATAAAAAAGAAAATCTTACAGATATATACCAATTATCTACATCCAAGTAGAGCATATATCCTCTATTCAAACACAAAACATGATGAAATTGACTACAAATTTGGTCATGAATAAAGACTTGGTAACTTTCATAAAGTACATTTTCAATAAAAATAAATTAACAATATAAAGTTAAAGAGCCATTCCACTTTGAAACTCTTCCCCTAACTCTTAAGTAACAAAGAGATGACATAACAAAATGTCAGAATATCTTTAAGACACAGCACTAGATGGGCATAATTGTTAAAACTCTGGAAAAGAGAATGCACCCAGCATGAATTATTCTCTTTACTAATCCTTAAAACCATTAAATAGCAGTGCTTGAATAAACAATTGTGGCCAACTAGAAAATCTAGAATAGACTGAAATACATGGAAACATATACTATATGATTAAATAGGCACGCCAAATCACTGGGAAAAATGGGATTTTTAGTAAGTGGGATGTGATTATTTGGAAACATAGCAGTTCCATCTGTAGCTCAGACTCCTTCTTTAATCATATACAGATTTCCTAGTCATTGATGGAGTCAGGGCCAATGTTGCAGAGGACAGTTCATGTTTTGTGGGCAATGAAGCTGGATGACAGTTTCTGTGCACTTTTGGAGTGCACATTGTACTCATTGACTTAATTTTAAGTTTTTAGGAAATAGAGAAGATAGAAAATAAATTAAAAGACTTCAAGAGAAGCAGTCAGACTGATCTAATATGTAAGTTATTCTAAAAGACAATGGTCTTGGGTTCTTCCCAATGCCAATGTTATGGAACAAAGAGAAGTGATTTTTTCCTAGATGAAAGAGAAAAGGGACCTAATAACTAAATGAAAAATGGTAACCATGGTTGGATTTTTGGATAGAAATATAAAATTTGTATAGAGATTCTTGGAATCATTTCAAATTTCTTGGGTGAAATAATTATGCTGTTGTATGTGGACTAATGCAATTTTTCTGAGCTACTTATTTTAAAAATGATATCTAAAATCTATAAAGTGGTGTACTTGTAGGTATAGATAAATCATTATGGCAATATGTTGACAACTGTTAAATACATATCATTTGTATAATTCCATAATATTTTGATGTTTAATTTTTTTTAGTAAAATGGTTTCTCTTCAAGTCCTTTAATACCTTGGTCATTATCTTTTAATTTAGAATTGTCTTCTGGTCTTTATATAAGCCCTGTGTTTTATCTACTTATTTATTTGCTTTTATATTCTGCTTACGTGTTTAGATTTCATTGAGATTAAAAATGCCAATCTCTTAAGGTTTGAAATTTGCTCATAAACAATAGGACTTTTTTCTTCCTTAGTTGCCTTCACTGTCTACAGGATCATTATTAGGTTACCCTCAAAATTTAATGAACAGTATTTGCTGATATAAAATTAAATTATCAGTTCAAACATCTATTAATGTGAGAGAAGTGAGACAATATTTGGAAATTCACTTAAAAAATATTTGATTTTTTTTTCTTTTTTCCTGTAAATAACATTTTGTTTTCAGTTTTTTTACTAGATTTTAATATTATTTTCATATTAAATTTTCTTCTGTGTAAGGAAGCTCCAGGAATAATTTTTGAAAAAGGAAAGTGGCTATATGTATTTCATTTTATTTTTCTACAACTTTTTTGTAATTTTTAATTCACCTGGATATTACTCAACTCTTCATGCTGTAAATTCAGAAGGACTTAAACACTGAGGGAAGAAAACCTAAACTCAAGAACATACATTGAATTAAAAATTGAACCTTTGCTATCTGGACCCAGAATACTGATGAATAATCAAGGAATGGAATTTTGAGAAGCAAAAACACATGAAGTATTTGTAGTTTCTGAGGTGTTTGGAGAAAATATGGATATGATTTAAAGTGTTTTAGATATTGAAAACTTTTAGAAGCCATATTGAGTCATGTGTCCTTTTATGAGCAGACATTTAACCTTTAGTTGCTGCAACTTGGCCACGCTACATTATCTTTAGGGTTTGTCTATGCAAGGATGTCTTTAGATCATTGGCCTTCCCATTAGACTTACTGCAATTGTGTGACTATTTTTACAAAGGCAGAGCAACTAACCATGGACCCCTGAGTTATCTATCCACAGACATTTCCCAAAACAAAGTATCTCAAGAGAGACAGGGTCAGTGGGCTTCAGGAAAAGCAAAGATATGGAGTGTTTTTTGCTTAGGCAGAGAGCCAGACAGATGCTGAGAAGTGCATGTTTTTTCTAGTTGTTGGATCACATGGGTTTGAATTAGGTTTGACCACACTGCTTCATCTAAGATTAGAGTCTCAATAAAATAATGAAACCAAGCAATGGGTGATTTGTGCTATAAATTTCTGCTGTTTAATCCTAAATTCAATGTTCTTAGACTTGTTTTGTGTGTTTGAGCCTTGTGGAAACCTCAGGGAACACTGGCAAGTTACAGATACACAAAATTCTGTACAAGCAAAAGTACCTAAAGCAAATATTCACTATAGGATGAGATGATCTTTCTATAATAAGGCAACTTAAGTACTAAGTGGAATCACATTTGCTGTTCTTAAATGTTCAGTTCATGAGCTAATGAGTACTATTGAGGTTTCAGTTTTTAAGTGTTGATGACTGGCATAGATCTGAGGCAGCAGGTCCATTCACAAAATGTTGAGGCTTAATAAGGTCAAAGAACTATTGCCTATGTCTAAGGAACAGTCTATGAAAATTTGAGATTTAAGAAGCTAGGGAAGAAATCAAAAAAATAAATCATTTTAAAGCTAAGCAAAGAAATCTCAGCTTGGCAGTGCATGTCTATAATATTAGTACTTGGGAAGCTGAGACAAGAGGACCAAGGCCAGCCTCAGCAACTTAGTGAGGGCCTATTTCAAAATTAAAAAAAAAATAGAAAGTGCTGGGGGTATATCTCAGAGATAGAATGCCCTGGGATCAACTCCTATGTAGATTTGTACATGTCTGTGTATGTGTGTGTGTGTGTGTGTGTGTGTGTGTGTGTGTGAGAGAGAGAGAGAGAGAGAGGGAGAGAGAGAGAGAGAGAGAGAGAGAGAGAGAGAGAGAGAGAGAGAGAGCAAATAAGGATAAGGATCATAGTCATCAAATTCTGGAATAATTAAATGGTCTGTTAGAGAAATTCCCCTTGGATGGTACTATCCAGATCTATAAGACTTTTTTGAATGGTGACTTTTTTGGTAGACCCAGAACTCAGTGATCTTGGGCTACTCAAACCTATTTCAGTATCCTCTGCAGGAAAAATTTCAAGTCACCACCATTTGTTAAAGTAGGATCTCCAAAACACAGTGATTAGTTCTCTCATGAAGGTCTCTCATGACCTTCTCTCCACATCCTAAGATGCCATAGGTTCATCCCAGTTTAAGAACAAAAATCTGGAGAAGATGGTAGTAGAGTGTGGGGATTTGGGGTACTTCCTCATTCCTGATGTTTCTTTCCATGTGATAGTAGTACTGGTGATATGACACAATATCTTCTCTCCATCTTTCTCACTCATTCCTCCAGGAAGGAAGAGACAACTAATCGGAATGGTGAATTTGGCATATATGAAATAAGCATATATGGCTCAACATCCTTTTCTTTTCTCTTGAGAAAAAGCCGCCCATGGTGTTTGTACATCTGGTTCTGCTTCTCTGTGCTGAACTTTTACCATGGTCAGTCTCTATTCCTGTGTGTGAGCTCTACTCCAACCCAGAACTACTGATAATAGATGGATATGTCTGTCCAGAACTGGGAACCAGTGTTAATACTTGCTCACAGATAAAGACACAGTCTCTGATAGAAGTTAGACAAGGGCTAGAGCATGATGGTGAAGAGTACAAAGCCTGGGACTAGACTGTCAAATTTCATATCTAAGCTTTGACACTTGTAGAAGTATAACCACAATCATATGACTTAATATCTCCCTGCTTCAGTATTCCTTACGTGTAAAATGGAAGAATAGTATTACCTATCCCATAGGACTTTTATGAGGATGAAATGAGTTAATATATGTAATATCAGAATAATCCTTAGAAATAGAAACACTCAAGAGGTGTAAACTACTACTATAAGCTTTGTTGGCTATAAATTATAAATATTACTGTGCTCTTTAGATGCTTTTCCTTTTGTCTTGTCTCTCAAGTGGTTCTCAAGTCATGTTGAAAAGATAGTGCCATTTCATTATGTCCCTCTAACTTACATTCCATGATAAACTACAAGTATATTCAGCTTTTTTCTGTTTTTATTATGGCTTTAGAGACCTAAGCCCTACAAGCTCTGGCAGGTCTCTATTTTGTGAGAATTGGAAATACCATTAATGTCACATCCTTTCAAATGTTGCTGGTAAAACAAAATCTAATAGTGGCCTCCTCTGACTTTATTCTAGATTAGATCTATGACCCTCTAATTATTTCAGGCTTACAATTATAAAGGAATATTGTCTAATTTCTTATTACCAGTTAAAATTACTACTTTTACTGATAACATCTAGCTTGGTGTGATTTTTCTTGCAGAAACTGAGTCTATCTACATTTTGTTACAATCTTCTTGATATAATTCCTAAGTATATTTCTATTTTTCAAGAAGGTAAATGTCTGTTAGTCTTGAACATCATCATAATTTGCCTCTATCATCACTTTATCAAAAACTGTACAAGTCTTTGCCAAAATAGATGTTACTATTGATTAGTCATACTTTCCCTATCTTATGTACATTTCATTCCAGTGGAAACATAAAGCTTCCCTAATAAAATTTTAACCAAAAAGCTTTAGATCAATAATGAGTTCAATTGCTAAGAACTCCTTGGAAACCCAATTTTCTGAATTCTTTATGGTCTGTACCAAAACATAGATATACTTCTCAGATCACAACATAGTTATACAAATACAACAGAGAGATATTTGAGAAGATAATGAGCATTAAAAGACAGTATGCATATTATTGCATTATAAAAACTAAAACTTTGTGACAAATACTATGAAAATAGTACAGTGCAACTTAAAAATAAAAATATTCCTAGCCCATAACAATTGGCTGAAAAAACCAACTTCTTCCTATAATTACTCAAGCATTTTCTTTATCTAAATATTCCCAGAGAAATTGTGTTGAAATGGCAATAGATGAATTGAATCTAAGACATTAAAACACTCCACATCCATTCTGTTCTACTCTTATGGTTTAACTAATTCTTTTTTTTTTAAATTTTACTTGATGCACTGTAATCATACATCTTTGTGAGATATAAGCTAGTAGAGGCATACATGCACACAAGTCTCAGTTAACCCTTCCCCAATTCCCACCCCATTCCCTCCCCATTTTCTCATTCTCGTGTTCAGTTTAGTGATTGATTTTGATATGTTTGGGAATGTACATCATGTGCATTAGGGTGTTCCCCCCCTTTCATCACCTCAGATAGGCCACTTTCTTTGTTCATCTAAGGTTTTCCTTCTTTGTCTAGAGTAACTCCTGTGACCCACTTTCTCCCTAGCTTTGGCAAATTATGAGAGCATCTGATTTTTTATTTGTTGTGACTGACTAATCTCACTTAATATAATGTTTTACAGGTTCCTACATTTTCCTGCAAATGACATGATTTAATTCTTCTTTATCACTAAGTAAAATTCCATTGTGTATATATCCTATAGTTTTGAAATTAATTCATTTGTTGATGGACATCTTGGTTACTTCCATAGTTTGGCAATTGTGAATTGTACAGCTATAAACATAAATACACATACATTAATCTTGTAGTTTGGTTTACATTCTTTTGGATAGATACCTAGAAATAGTATGGCTGGATTCTATGATAGGTTCATTCCAATTTGTCTGAGGATCCTCCATAGTATTTTTCAAAGTAGTTGCACTAATCTACAATCCTGCCAACAATGTATTAGAGTTCCCACTTTTCTACACCCTCACTAGCATAATTAATTGTTTGTGTTTTCAGTGATTACCATTATAATTGAAATTAGGTGAAATCTCAGGGTAGATTTGATTTGCATCTCTCTGATTGCTAATGATGTTGAATATTTCCTCATACATTTATTGGCTATTTGTATTTCCTCCTTTGTGAAGTGTCTATTTAGTTAACTTGCTCATTTTTCGATTCAGTTATTTGTTTTCTTAGCAGTGAGTTTCTTGAGTTCTATATATTTTGGATATTAATCCTCTATCAGAGGGGTAGTTGGCAAAATATTTCTCCCATTATGTTAGCCCTCTGTTGAGGTTCTTGATAGTTTCTTTTGCTACACAGAAGCTCTTCAATTTAATGTAATCCCACATATTGGTCTTCCTTTGAATTTTTTTGTGCCTTTGGGGTCTTGATGAGAAAGTTTTGCCTGTGCTTATGTGTTGAGTGTTAGACCTATGCCTTCTTCAAGTACCTTCAAGGTCTCTGGCATGATTTCAATGTTTTTGACTCATCTTTAGTTGACTCTTGTGAAGGGTAAGAAGGTGGGGTTTATTTCTATTTTTCTGCAAATAATTAATCAGTTTTCCCAACACCTTGTTGAAGAGGCTGTCTTTTTTCCAATATATGTTTTTGGGCCCTTTGTCAGAAATCAATTAGCTGTAAGTGTGTGGATTTGTTTCTGAGTCTTTTATTCTGCTTCATTGGTCAGTGTGTCTGTTTTTGTGCTAATACCATGCTATTTTTATTACTATAGCTTTGTAGTATAGTTTGAAGTCAGGCATTGTAATGCCTCCTGCATGGTTCTTGTTGCTGAGAACTACTTTGGTTATTCTGGGCTTTTTGCTGTTCCAAATAAATTTAATGACTGATTTTTATATATCTGTAAGGAATGATCTTGATAATGTAATGGATATCACATTAAATCTGTAGATCACTTTTGGAAGAACGGCCATTTTAATGATATTTATTCTGCATATCCAAGAGCATGGAAGATCTTTCCATCTTCTAAGGTCTTCTTCAATTTCATTCTTCAATGTTTTATAATTTGCCTTGTAGCCTTGTAGAGTTTTTTTTTTCCTCCTTGGTTAGCTTCATTTCTAAGTATTTTATCTTTGGGGATGATATCAGGAAGGGAAATGTTTTCTGTATTTCTTTTTCAGTGGATTTATGGTTGGTATACAGAAAAGCTTCTGATTTTTTTTTAAGATTGATTTTATATCCAGACACTTTGCTGAATTAGTTGATCAGTTCTATAAGCTTTTTGGATGAGTCTGTTGGGTCTTCTAAGTATAGTATATTGTCATCTGCAAAAAGGGATAATTTTAGTTCTTTCTCTCCTATTTGTACTTATTTGATTTCATTCTCTTCATTATTGCTCTGGCTAGAGTCTCAAGTACTGTATTGAATAGAAGGGATGATAATAGAAACCCTTGTCTTTTTTCTACTTTTAGTGGGAATTCTTGCAGTTTTTCCCTTTTAATATAATGTTGGCTGTGGACCTATTGTATATTGCCTTTATGGTGTTGAGTTATGTTCCTTCTACTCCAATTCTCTGCAATGCTTTTAGCATGAATATGTGTTGGATATGGGGAAATGCTATTTCAGCATCTATTGAGATGATCATGTGATTTTTCATGTTTGGTTCTGTTTATGTGGTGAATTATATGAATTGTTTTTTGTATGTTGAACCAGACTTGCATCCCTGAGATGAACCAAACTTGGTCATGGTGTACAATTTTCTTTTTTTATTATTGTAATAATTCGTGTATTGTAAGCATACATCTTTGTTAGGTACAAGCTGATAAAGACATATATGGACACATTTCTCATTTATCTACTTCCCCAATTCCTTCCCCACTCCCTCTCCCTCCCTACTTCTCAAGTTCAGTTTAGTGATTGACTTTGATATATTTCTGAAAATACATCATGAGCATTAAGGTGTCCCTTCCCCCACCCTCCCATCCATCCCCTTCAGTTAAGTCAACTCCTTCCTCATTTTTCATCTGGAGTCCCTCTTATGCCCCATATTCTCCTTAGCATCTGCATATTAGGGAGAATATATGCTTTTTTACCCTTTGTAACTGACTAATCTCACTTAACATAATGCTTTCCATTTGCATCTATTTCCCTGCAAATAACATGATTTTGTTCTTCTTTATGGCTGAGTAAAACTCCATTGTGTACATATTCCATAGTTTTGTAACACATTCATCTGTCAATGGACATCTGGGCTCTTTCCATTTAGAACTGTGCAGCTATAAACATAGATACACATGTGTTGGTCTGATACTTTGGTTTTCATTCTTTTGGGTAGATACCCAGAAGTGGTATTGCTGGATCATATGGTAGGGTCATTCCCATTTTTCTAAAGATCCTCCATACTGTTTTCCAAAGTATTTTCACTAATTTGAAATCCCACCAAGAATGTGTTAGGTTCCCACTTCTCCACACCCTCGCCCCCATTTATTGTTGCTTGTGTTCTTGATGATTGCCATTCTGATTGGAGTTAGGTGAAATCTCAAGGTAGTTTTGATTTGCATCTCTCTGATTGCTAATGATGTAGAACATTTCATCATATATTTATTGGCCACTTGTATTTCTTCATTTATGAAGTGTCTATTAGATCCTTTGCCCATTTTTTATTGGATTATTTGTTTTCTTAGCTGTGAGTTTCTTGAGTTCTCTGTATATTCTAGATATTAGTCCTCTATCAGAAGAGTAGCTGGCACAAATTTTCTCCCACTGTGTGGGTTCCCTATTGAGATTCTTGATAGTTTCCTTAGCCACACAGAAGCTCTTCAGTTTAATGCAATCCCATGTATTGATCTTCCTTTGAGTTGCTTATGCTTTTGGTGTCTTGTTGAGAAAGTTTTTACCTGTGCCTATGTGTTGAAGTGTTGTGTCTATGCCCTCTTCAAGTAGCTACAAGGTCTCTGGCCTGACTTCCAGGTCTTTGATCCACCTTGAGTTGACTCTTGTGCAGGGTGAGAAAGTGGGATTTATTTCCATTTTCCTGCATACAGTTAACCAGTTTTGCCAACACCATTTGTTAAAGAGGCTATCTTTTTTCCAGTGTATGTTTTTGGCTCCTTTGTCAAAAATCAGTTGAATGTAAGCATGTGGGTCTGTTTCTGAATCTTCTATTCTGCTCCATTGGTCTATGTATCTGTTTTTGTGCCAATATCATGCTGTTTTTTATTACTGTGGCCTTATAGTAGAGTTTGAAGTCAGGTATTGTGTTACCTCCTGCATGGTCCTTGTTGCTAAGAACTACTTTGGCTCTTCTGGGTTTTTTGTTGTTACAAATAAATTTGAGGACTGATTTTTCTATGTCTGCAAGGAGTGATCTTGGTAATTTCATGGGTATTGCCTTGAATCTGTAGATCACTTTTGGGAGCATGGCCATTTTTATGATATTTATTCTGCCTATCCAAGAGCATGGAAGATCTTTCCATCTTCTAAAGTTTTCATCAATTTCTTTTTTCTTCTTTTTATAGTTTTCCTTATAGAGGTGTTATACCTCTTTGGTCAGGTTTATCCCTAAGTATTTCATTTTTCGGGGTACTATTGTGATTGGAATTATTTTCTGGATTTCTTTTAAATGGATTTTTGGTTGGCATACAGGAAAGATTCTGATTTTTTAAGATTGATTTTGTATCCAGACACTTTGCTGAATTTGTTGATCAGTCTGTAAGCTTTTTGGTTGACTCTGTTGGGTCTTCTAAGTATAGTATCATGTCATCTGCAAAAAGAGATAGTTTTAGTTCTTCTTTTTCTATTTTTACCCCTTTGATTTCCTTCTCTTGCCTTATGGCTCTGGGTAGAGTCTCAAGTACTATATTGAACAGAAGTGGTGATAATGGAAATCCTTGATTTGTTCCTGTTTTTAATGGGAACTCTTGCAGTTTCTCTCCATTTAATATGATATTGGCTGTGAGTCTATTGTATATTGCCTTTATGATGTTGAGGTATGTTTCTTCTATTCCTATTCTCTGTGGTGCTTTTAGCATGAATGGGTATTGGATTTTGTCAAATGCTTTTTCAGCATCAATTGAGATGATCATGTGATTTTTGCCTTTGAGTCTACTTATGTGATGAATTAAATGGATTGTTTTTCATATGTTGAAGCAGCTTTGCATCCCTGGGATGAACCCGACTTCATCATGGTGTATAAATTTCTTGATGTGGTTTTGAATGAGCATTGCTAGTATCTTGTTTAGCAGTTTTACATCTAAGTTCATCAATGATATAGGCCTATAGTTTTCTTTTCTTGAGCTGTCTTTATTTGGCTTTGGTATTAATGTGATTTTGGCTTCATAGAATGAGTATGGTAGGGTCCCATTTCTTTCTGTTTCACGAAATAGTTTGAGGAGTATTAGGATAAGCTCTTCTATAAATGTTTTATAAAACTCACTTGTCTCACATAAGAAGAACAGAAAATCACTAAATAAATAACCTAATGACAAAGTTGAAAAACAAGAACAGTCTAACCCCAAAGATAGTAGAAGACAGGAAATTATGAAAATCATAGCAGAAATTAATGAAATAGAGAATAAAAAAATACAGAAAATCAACAAAACCAAAAGCTGGTTTCTTGAAAAAATAAAAAAGATAGATAAACTATTGCCCAACCTAATCAAAAGAAAGAGAGAATCAACCCAAATTACCAAAATAAGAAATGAAAAAGGTGATATTACCACCGACAGTGTGGAAATACAGAGGATCATCAGAAACTATTTTGAAAAACTATACTCCAACAAAATGTAAAATCTAGAAAAAATTGACAATTTTCTAGATACATATAATTTTCTTGATGTGGTTTTGAATGCACATTGCTAGTATTTTGTTTAGAAGTTTTGTGTCTAAGTTCATCAATGATATAGGACTGCAGTGTTATTTTATTGAGCTGTCTTTTATTTGGTTTTGGTATTAATATGATGTTGACTTCAGAGAATGTATTTGGAAGAGTCCCATTTCTTTCTATTTTGTGGAAGAGTTTGAGGAGTATTGTGATTAGTTCTTCTATAAAAGTTTTACAAAATTCAGTTGGAAAACGATCTGGTTCTGGGTTTGTGTTTGATGGTAGACTCCTTTTTGCTGCTTCAATATCTTTGATTGCTATTCTTCAGTTTAAGTTTTCTGTGTCTTCTTGAGTCAGTTTAGGAAGTTTGTATGTGTCTAGAAATTCATCAGTTTCTTCTTGATTTTCAGTTTTGTTGAAGTATAGTTTTTCAAAGTAGTTTCTGATAATGCTCTGGATTTCCACACTATCAGTGGTAATATCACCATTTTTATCTCTTATTTTGCTAACTAGGGTTGATGCTCTCTAACCTCTAGGCTGGTTAGTGGTTTATCTGTCTTGTTTATTGTTCAAGAAACCAGATTTTGGTTTTGTTGATTTTCTGCATTTTTTTATTCTCTACCTCATTGATTTCTGTTCTGATTTTAATAATTTCCTGGCTTTTACTTGTTTGGGAGTTAGATATTTCCTGTTTTTCAAGAGTTTTGAGTCATTAAGTTTTTTATTTTGTTATTTTCTGTTTTTCTTATGTGGGCACTCAGTGCTATGAATTTTCTTCAGTACTGCCTTCAAGGTGTCCCAGAGGTTTTGACATGTTGTGCCTCTATTTTTTTGTTTGTTTGTTTATTTTTATTTCTAGAAATTTCTTAATTTCTTCTCTTACTTTTATGACCCATTCCTCATTCAGCAGCATGGTGTTCAGTCTCTATGTGCTCATGTGGTTACTCTGGGTTTTCTTAGAGTTGATTTCTAGTTTCATTCCATTGTTATCTGAAAAATGCAGGGCAGGAGATTTTGTAACATTTAAAAAAATATGCCTGTGCTCACTTTGTGCTCCAGGATGTTTTATATTTTGTAGAAGGTTCTTTGAACAGCTTAGAAAAATGTGAATCCAGCTGTAGCTGGGTGGAATATTCTGTATGTGTTTAATAGGTCCATTTGGTTTATGGTGTTCATTACATCTGAGGCATCTTTACTGACCTTTTGTCTAGAAGATCAATTGGTCTAACAATATGAGAGGAATGTTGAAGTCTCCTAGCATCATTGTATTGGGATCTATATGTGACTTTATATTGTGAAAATTTGTTTTATGAAAGTAGCTGCACCTATGTTTAGGGCATAAATGTTCATTATCGTTATTTCCTCTTGCTGAATTGTTATTTATACCAGTAAAAAGTGTCTTGCTTTTTCTCTTCTTATAAGCTTAGGCTTGAGGTCTAATTTGTATGATATCACAGTTGCCACTCCTGCTTGTCTTCAAGTTCAATTGGCATGTATTACCTTGCTCCAGCCCTTTACCTTTATTTTGTAATAATCATTACTTGTAAGGTTGGTTTTCTGCAGGCAGTATATAGATGGATTCTGTTTTTTAATCCATTTTGCCACCTTCTGTCTTTTTATTGGGGAGCCGAGACCATTAATATTCAGTGTGATTACTGAAAGATGATTTTAATTCCTAACATTTTGAGTTTTAACTTCTGTTTGAGGTAGTGTTTGTTCTTTTTGCTTAGTTGTTTGCTTGCTGGAAATTATTGTTTCTTTGATTCTTATTTGCATGTTAGTTCTTTGTAGTTAATCTTTGTGTATTTTATCTAGTGCTGGTTTGAAAGAGATATTTTTTCAAATTCTGTTAGTCATGGAAGATTTTTATTTCCCTGTCAATTTTGAGAGATAGTTTTCTGGGTAGGAAAATCTTGGCTGCAAGTTGTTTTCTTTTTTTTTTTTTTTTTTTTTTTTTTTTTTTTTT
>PVLC010025126.1:0-24007 GCA_004027655.1 Graphiurus murinus
TGATGATGAGTCTCCGAGAAGAAAAATAGAAGTGTGTAAAAAGATCACACAGGATGTAGATTAGTCAGGTAAGTCTCTTCTTGCTAAAAATGCTTGAAAGATTTGCTTCCACTCAGAGATAAAGGGCAGTAAAGCCACAAAGGAAATTTTTGATAAGCATAAGATGCACCCTTTTCTCTGAGGTAATTCTCCACATCTAGAAAACATCCATGGATAACAACAGGCCCAAATGACCCCAGGATCAAGAACAGCAGTTACAAATATCCAAAATATCTCAAAACCATGTGGCAATGCTCTTGAAAAAGAAAACTCATTCTCTACACATGCCCCCAGTTCCCAATGGCCCAACACCTCTCTCTTATCTGGGAGGGATGCAAGCCAGGTATTGTCCCACCTCACAAGTGTTCTGGCTGCCTCCTTTGCAGAAATGGGATAGCCCTACCCAAACTTGGTTTCATCAAGATTATCAGGCTGAAAAATTTAACAAAATAGCTGATGTGCAAGGAAGTACACACACATGCAGGCACATGGATAATCTGAAGTGGCTGCTTCAGAGATTTATCAGGTTTAAAACTTAGAATGAATTCCTCATCACATCTCAAATAAAGATACAGTCCATCTGCCCAGAGCACACAGATCCCAGCTTTGGCAGACCCTGGGTCGTAAATATCCCAGGTCTGAATTCTCTTAGGAGAGGAACTCGGTGGTCACATTCTGGTTGGTAAGTTCTCCTCTTGCCCAACTTATAAGCCAAGGTCAGCTCTCTGTAACACTACAATGATCCTGGGCAACCTAACTAGTATCTGGTCAGAAACACTCAGTTCCCACAAAAGATGAAATCAACTGAAGTTAAAGAAAAACACTCTGGAATCTCCTGCCTAAGGACCCACTAAGTCAGGGCCTTTCAACCCAGAATTCAAGATTCATCTGGGCTGCTTTTAAAAATAGAGGCATGCCCAGCTCTCACACACAAACATGCCAACTGACTTCATCTGAGGCATGACCCAAACAGAGGTATTTTCATGCTTACGCTGTGTAGGTGACTTCGACACACAGCCAGGTATGAGAACCATTAAAAAAATGTTCCTTTTATCAGCCCTATGGGTCCTCGCTAGTGGGACCCAAAATGTGATTCAGTTCTAGAGATAATCTCTTTGCTCCCCACAAACATAGGCCTGTTGGCTTATGTGATAGTCCATCTTCAAGACAGGCTAGCATTCTTAAAAGAATCATAACCTAGCTAAGCATAATGCTGCATGCCTGTAATCCCAGCACTTGGGAAGCTGAGACAGGAGAATCAAAGCTTCAAGGTCAGCCTCAGCAACTCTGTTGCCTCAGCAAGACTCTGTTTCAAAATAAAAAATAAAAAGGGATGGGAGTATATTTCAGAGGTAGAATGCCCCTGAGTTCAGTACTCAGTAAAAAAAAAAAAAAAAAAAAAAGGAATCACAAGCTATGTGGCTATAATACCTGCTACTTGGGAAACTGAGGCAAGAAGACACTCGAGCCCTGGGCAACACAGCAAGACCTGAAAACACACATACATACACACACACACACACACACACACACACACACACACACACCCCACAAGCTGATGACCTCAGGTCAATGCCCTGCCAAGCAGCAAGCATGTGAGAAAGACTGAACCCACTGGCCCACTGCAGAGCCGTCAGATCACCCCACACTGTGGAAGAACTTGTAAAGAATAATGCTGGAATGATATAGCTTTCATGAACCTCTACTGGGCAGCTGTCTCCAAAGATGAAAAATGACTGGAGACTAACTTTATGGCCCCAATTTCTTCTAATGCTTCTAGTAACAAGCATCTTTTTAACCATGCTATTCAACCCTAGTCTATGACTTGTTAGAAGTGCAGATTCTCAGGCCCAAGCCCAAACTAAGAGAATCAATCGGTGTTTATAACATGTTCACAAGGTTGTTTGCACATTAATGTTTGAGAAGAATTGCTCATATCACCCAGGGGAATAAGAATGGAGGTAATCAGATAGTAACTTCAAGTGGGGATGATGAAGAACATGGCACAATTGTCCTCTTTTTATAGGGTACACAGCATTGCACGTAATGGTTTGGTATAACCTTTGGTTAAAGTACATGTATGTCCCACAAACATATAGCGGAGATGAAAATTAAATATATATATACAAAGCACAGGAATGCCTGTAGGACAACTGGTCCAAATTTCTAATTGCTAACAGAAAGGGTTTTAATTCATGAGGCTAAAATCAAAGATAGAACCCAATTGGATACAGGTTTCCAAATTTTAACTTTGATAGAGCAAATAACTTCCAACAGCAAAGCATCTTCCACAGCTACTTGACATTTATTTTGCACTAGTCAAAGTTAGACAACACAAGGGGTTTACTTGCTGTTTTCTAATGACTTATGTACTCACTTTAGAATACCTAACAACCAGCTGGGCGTGGTGGCACACGCTTGTAATCCCAGCATTTGGGAGGCTGAGACCGGAGGATCCAGGTTCGCGGCCAGCCTCAGCTACCTAGTGAGGTACTCCCCAACTTAGTGAGACTCTGTTTCAGGGTGAAGAATAGAAAATAGGGTTGGGGGTATAGCTTGAAGGTAGAATGCCCCTGAGTTCAATCCCTAGTACCGCAAAAAAAAAAAAAAAAAAAAAAAAGAATATCTAACAACCACAAGTACTTCCCCAGTTAACTTCAAAGTGGATTCAAAGTGGAACAACCTTCAACTGAGGTAGGGATCCATTCTGGGTGCCTAAATTTTGCAGAAGAGAATGGCAAACAGTAAAATTTCTGGAAATGCCTCTAGTTAGAATATTTTCCAAAGCACACCATAGTGACTTCATGGGCATTGATAGCCTTTCAAAGTTTTGCTAAAAGAAAGTATATTTGAAAGATGACTTAAGGCATACATAATCCATCCATTGTCGTAGATCAGCTTTGCTGAAACCTCTATGATCAATGAACTCTTTTCACAGAAATATTCTCTCTCTCATCTGCATGCACACACAGCCACATACCTACATCCCTTAGGAACTTTAAAATCATTTCTTAATTTTTACATATATAATAAATATGTGGTACTTATGTGATAATAGAGGATTAATTCTTGATTCGTTTTTGAAACAAGGTATTAAAGTTGATGAATGTCATTCATTTTGATACTACCTTCACTAATGTTCTAAATGATTAATGACAAATTACCTTTCATACATTTAATATGTAACACATAGTATTCATTTTAATTAAGGGAAAAGTATGATTTTTCCATAAAATAAATTCCATACTTGCATTCTTATTAGTAAGCATTTAGTGTGCAGACCAAATGCATATTCAAAACCAGACAGCAATCTAATTACTGGCCCTGACATCAAAATTAGACAAGAAACTGCCCAATGTTTGGATTTCTTGCATCTGGATTTCAAAACAAACCAAATCGTTTATACAGGGAGGACTCTTTACTTCCTCTGGACATATCTTTATGCAAAACATTTGCTTCATTTCCCAGGAAGAAACCAGAGACGGGGACCAGGACTGTACCTTCTTAGGAAGACCAGCATCTCAGCTAGGGGATATCACTCAACACTCTCTCTTCCTGTTTCTATGAGTTCAAGCTGCAGAATGACTGGCTACCCTAGAATCACCTGGTGACTATGTGATACCCATATTGGGTAGACCAGGAAGTCTTGCCCCCAAGTTATGTCTTCCAGTTCTCCTTTACACTAATAAAACTGGCATTTTGTTTTATTTTTATTTATATAGGTGCTGGGGATTAAACCCAGTGCCTTGCACATGGGTTATTTTATTTTAACCTTCATCTAGCTGTTTTTGTTTCCTGTAGTTCAGAACCCAGAAGGGAGAGAAGGTGCAATTAATTGACATCTCTAAGCTCTATTAAGTTTTACATATATATTTTTGTTTTGTTTCTAAATATTAGAATAAGACAGGTGGTTTCTGGCAGCTATTTGAAAGCACCTATTTACAAATAACACATTGCAGGTGTATGAATCTCTAATTCTAATAAACTAAAAGACAAAATTACTATTAACAGCCCTAATATTTCCTCTTTCTAAACACTAATTTTGTAAAATACCATAAGATACGCCAAAGGAATTTTGATCAGATGAAGGCAACTTTTGACTAGATGGGAAATAATCTGAAGGAATATCTATATTCTCAATATTTTATACACTGACCTGTTTTCTTAATGCATCCTCTCTTTAACCAACTGTCCATTACAGATATATTTTCTTATAACATAATAATAAAATTCTCATAGGATGCTAGTGTAGAACACTCTTCTGAAGTCCACTAACTACCTGACACAAAGTCTTGATAAATGCTGGTTGGCTTTCAAACTCTTTCTGCTTAAAGGGAGAGACTAAATTGCCTGTGCAAATATGTATTTATTTAATGATCTTCAAAAAAAGAAATGGTAAAGGAGACATTATTGCCATTTATAATGAAAGCTCAAGGCCCCATCAAAAATCCCTGGGGTTGAGAACCTCCAACTGGGAACACTGTTCTACATACTCCAGATCCCTGGAGTTGACCCACCCCTGTATGTTGTGTCTCGCAAGAAGTCTCCAAAGCAATGCTATTTTTTTTAACCTAATATAGAAAGAAAAAAACAGTAATAAAAATGGCCAGGTGAAACAAGTGGTTGGGTTCACTGCGAATGTCAAAGTTTTACTCATTACACCTTCTCTATCCAGAAAGACCTAGAAAAGAGAGTTCCCCATGTTAGTGTCAACATTCTTCTGGGCATCTGAACAAAGGGCTAGCTTTCACTCCAGTACCACAGTAAAAACTGACAGGAAGCACTTCCCTCTTCAAAAGAGCTGCTAGGAAAAGGTCAGAGACCAAATTACAGTCCGCTTCCAGGCAGTAAGCTGGGCTCTGGCATCTACTTTGTATATAAACCTCACTCCTTGCTCTTACTTTTCTACTCTTATTTTCTCCATGCCTCATTTATTTTCTTTACTCATTGTCATGATTTGGATATAAGGATGTCCCTTAATATTTAGTTGATGCAATTAAGTGATGAAGGTTGTGATCTCATCAGTGGATAAATCCATTGTAATGGATTTGCTGGGTGGTAACCTAGGCAGGTGGGGTATAGCTGGAGGAGTTAGGTCCCTGGGGACTGTGCTTGTGTCTTTGAGTCCCCTTGTTTGTTTGCTCTCTTGCTTCAGGCTTACATGATGTGAGAGCAGAGGCCTTGCTTTCTCCTTCTCTGCCTCCCTCCACCATGCTCTGAGCTCTGTGGACTTCACCAAGGCTGGCATGGACTGAATTTCTGAAATCTCCAGAACTGTGAGCAGAAAAATCTTCCTTCCTCTAAGTTGTATGCTCAGTTGTTTGGGATTACAGCAGTGAGAATGCCAAATGAACCACTAATTTTTAAATATCTTCCTGCTACCTTCTTATCTTACATGTTTTAGTCCTTTGGGCAAAATATCATGGTAAATAATTAAATAGAAAGGAACAAGACAGCTGTGGCAGCCCAAATTCATGGCCTTATCCCAAGAACCTGTTTCAGATATGGTGGTTTGCATGTGGTCTGCCCCTGTTAAAACCTGTTGAAATTTAATTGCCAATATGGTGTTGGGAGGTGGGGGCCTTTGGGAAACAACTGGTCTTGGGAGCACCACTCTCATAAGGAAATAATATCTGTCTCAAGAGACTGAGACAGTTCTCCAGAGATGGATTAGTTCTCCCCAGAATGAGATAGTATAGAGCATCTGGTCCCCTCATCTTCCCTCTTTTCCATAGGCACTCCCTCACTCCTGCAAGGAGTTGCTATCCACTATGTTATGACACAGCCCTTGCTAGATATGGCTGCCTGATCTTGAACTTCCCAGAGACCAGAACTGTTTTTGTTATATGTTACCCTGTCTCATCAAGACACATGGCAAAGGGAAATTTGGCAGCAGCTACAGTGGAGGTTGCTAATCAGCTGACCTTAAAATAAAAAGAAGATCTCAGGGTGTCCTAGAGAGCTCAATGTCATCACAGTGTCTTTAAAAACAGAAGATGGAGACAGAGCTAGGTCAGAGGGATAAAGCAGTCTCTCCTCAAAGAATTCTGAGGCTATTTACTAAGGAGTTTGCATAAATGAAGGACATTAATTAACAAGTCTGGTTATTTGGTTTCTCCTAGGAAACTTTTGTTCTATTAGAAATTTTAGAAGAATGAGAGGCTTCCTAATAAAAGGGACAGCACCAAAAAGTAATCACTAATACTGAGAGGGAAAGTCCAAGATATATCAAAGAGAAAAGAACAACTAACTAAGGTCATTTGCCTTATGCATTCCAGGATTGCCTAGGCCATCACATTATAGTGACAGACCAAAACTGAGTTCCATAGCAGTGATATCTGTTATTTGTAACATAGGATTGTAAAACAGACTTGTGGGATATTTTCAGAAAACGCATGCAGCTGAACTTCTAACTGACAATGATAGATAAGTGAGGGGTAGGAGGAGGAAGACTACATGGTAAGATGGGGAAAACACAGGCAAGGCTGAATGCTACACAGTCACTTGCTGGCCATATTTCTTCTCCTCTGGACCCAGGCTTCCATCAAACTATGTGCTCCATGAACTCTACAACTGCTTTAATTATTAATAGATATTACCTTAATACACAGCTGCTTCTAGAATGCTTGCTCTAAACCTATAAGGTAAGCTATGATTATTTCCATCTAGAATGGGGGAAACTGAGGTAATGAAAACTACTAAGCAATCTGAGGCCATATAGCTAGGTGATAGAGTCATTAGAGACCACTCATTTGGCTTGTGAACCAGTACACAGGGATACCTCAGCTCCTACCAAACAGCTTGACACCTAGGGGCCTACAGATTTATGAGATGAGTGAATGGATGAATGAATGAACGAACGAATGAATGAACGAATGAAGCATGCCTACATAGAGAAAAGGAAAGAATTAAAGAACTGAATCTGGTATATAGCAATAAGTACTTAGCCAGGTGGAGTAGCACACACCTGTGATCCCAGTACTTAGGAGGCTGAGACAGGAGGATCACAGATTCAAGGTCAGCTTTGGCAACTCAGGGAGACCTTGTTTCAAAATAAAAAAATAAAATGGGAGCTGGGTGTGGTGCTACATGCTTATAATCCCAGTACTTTGGAGGTAGAGACTGGAGGAGTGCATATTTGCAGCCAGCCTCAGCAACTTAAAAAGGTCCTCATTAGCTTTGTGAGAACTTGTTTCAAAAATAAAATAGGGCTGGAGGTATGGTGTGGCTCAGAGGTAGAACCACCCCAAGTCCAATCCCCAGAACTGCCCCTCCCCAAAAGTGCTTAATAACTAGAAATTTCTTTCCTGCAAATCAACTACTTTTGAATGAGGAGTCAGATAGGTATAAGAGATTCACCCAGGCATTTTTCAAAAAACACAGTCCTAAGTATCTTCCATTCTCCTCCCCAAACTCTGATTTTGTCATTCTCAGTTAGGCTTCTGCTTGGGGATTAAAAAAGAAAACCTCCTAGGTGATCCTGCAAACATCTACCCCAATTTTTCCATAGCCCGTAGAGCACAACAGCTCTGCTAAGAGGTGTCTTGGCACCCATGGCAGGACATAGAATCCAGAATGGTGGAATTCAGATTCTCATGGTGGGGATTTGATTTCAGAGGGATTAGGAGACACAAGTTAAATTTCAGATGTGTGCAAAACAATTCTATTAGAACTCAGCAGGCAGGAGCAGAAAAAGAAGGTACACACATACACAAACACACACATACATACACACATGCAAATTTATACATACACTTGAACTTCAGAGGTTTGCCCAAGGAAAAGGAGACATTACTAACATGTACTACAGAACATGTACTACAGGTTTACCGAGAAAGAGAGAGAGAGACAGACAGACAGACAGACAGACAGACAGACAGGCAGAGACACAGAGGCAGGCAGAGAGATATCAGTCTATTTTTCTCCTGAAATTCTACCAAAGCAACATTAGGGAATTTTCTATAAAATGGCAACTAGATATAAAGGCACCATAAGACAAATACTCATGGAAGGGGTTTGCTAAGGTGTTCCATATGGTGCTAGAGATTAGGGAGAGAACACTGAAGGTTCATGAGAAGGTCCTTGCCCTTGGAGATACCTGCCCATCCCATACTTTCACAAAGCAGCCAGGACGTGGCTAAATCACAGGCTCATTCAGCAGATCCAGAGACTTTCTGGCTGGAGAGAAGCCTTGGAGATATTATGAAGACCTTGTGGCCTGAATTGGGTAAAGCCCCAGGCTAGACATCATGGGATGAAAGATGACTAAAATAAAGTACATGAAGCCACTAACCAGCTTTCTGAGCAGTTCTGGAGCCCTGGCAGGAATACCTCTCCACTGGCAAGACTGACCACAGCACCCAGGATTCCAGGACAAGGGGAAGAGTTTTTGCATCTCAAAAACTTCATTTTGCCTGCCCTTAAAATTAAGCAGCAAAAATCGGTGGTGTCTAAGGCCCCTGGATTTTAACTTTCAAAGGAGAAGAGCAGGTGCTCATTTGCTAGCTACTTGAATTTTTTAATAATTCAGGATGATGGCACTCACAGCCTAGAATGTAATACTGATGGGCGGGGGGAGGCAGGCAACAAACGGTAGAAATTGATTTACAGTGAGAGAATTACAGATGAATGAAGTCATTATACAAAACAGAAAACCACTAAAGTTAATTTTAACTGTGCCCCCTCCTTTTTATCCCTTGCCTCAAATACACTAAATCGATGTAACTTGCTTCTTATGACCATGGATTTATATGCCCATTAAAAATACTTTTATAATCACCCCATACCAAAAAAAAAAAAAAAAAAAGAATCAAGGCCCACGGCCATTACTATAATGATTTAAATGTCGATGGCAGTGCAGCAGAATCTTGGGGGAGTTTATTAGTACCTTAGCAGAACGTGCCATGAATACACCATCTGGATACTTGCTTTGAAAGGTGGACTGATTTTTCTCAGTGAGTTAACACTTACATTGTGACAGCCCTGATCAATTGAATTGGGGAAACTGTTTCCTCAATTCCTCTGTTTCATAACTCTTCATCGACTAGCCCCAAGATCAAGTTGAGGCACTTGTTCCTTAGCCTTCACTGTGCAACAAAATCACCTTGGGAGACTTGGAAGGTAGGCCTACCAATGCTACCCCTACTTCTTCCCAAGATTATGAACTATTGGTCTGGGTAGGGCCAGGAAAGCAATGTAATGTTGAGCACACCAAGAGGTTGAGAATGATGAGGCTAAAATGTTCACCTTACCAAGTTCATTATTAATAGGTGAGTGGAAGGAAAAGGGGGCAGGGAGTGTGCTTACAGGAACGAATGGCAGAAGACAGAGGAGGGGGGTATGCCAATGTGGGGACAATGTACCCTATCTAGAGAGAACAACCACTCCATAGCTCCAACCAGGGAACAACTTGAAAGAAGACAGCCTGGGGTGGCCAGGCCTTTCCATCTTTCCAAAGATGCTGGAACCCCAGCATTTTGGTCAAATCTCTTGATTTTTGAATGTTAGCACTGATTTAGGATTTAAAAAAAAATTGGTTGGGTCAAACAAAATATATCTACAGCCTTCTGAGACTAATAATCACCTTATCAAGCATCTGATAGAGAAGCCCTATAGTCTTATAGAGAGAACAAAGCAAAATACAAGACCTTGAGTTCAAAGGAATTTACAATCCTGTCCACTTATTCAGTCTGCCTCATTATAGGGATCTGATGCTGTATCCTGAGTACTCAACCATTCTCAGCTCTCTAAATAGTGACTGATATTGTCCTACACCAATTCCTGACCATCTGCTTCAAAGCACTCTGTGGTACTCCCCACTTTGTGAATGAGTCACACCTGAATGATAACTAACCCACAGAAACTGGAGGGAATTCAAATGGCATCTAGTAAGAGAGATGCAGAAAGCCCACAGTGGCTTGTCCAGGGCCACAGGAACTGTTGCAGGCAGGGTAAACAACTTGTCTTGGGGTCTGCACCAGAGGCCTGTGTCCTGAGAACCCTCATGTCTCAAGCAAAGCGGGGTGGTTGGTCCACCATGGTTGTCCTAGTTGAAGGACAGAGCCACATGGCTGTTACTTGTGCGCATACCCATTATCTTGGGATTCTTGAAACACAGGTGCATATTTGGGCTTTTAGCTTTACAGTTTGCTCTGTGTTAAGATTCAAACTCCTTGAAGGAAGAAATTCAAGTCCTTCTATTAACTGAGTACCTAAAGTTTGTTGAGAAAAGTCCTTGCAGCCTCCTTAGTCAATAACCTGCTGGTGTTGCCATCAAAATCACAGACCTTATGGCCAGGTGTGGTGGTGTGCACATATTGCTTGGGAGGCTGAGACAGGAGGATGGGAGGTTCGAGGACATCTTTAGCAACACAGCAAGACTCTCAGAAATCTAGCAAGACTTTGTTTCAAAACAAAAAATAAAAAGGGCTGGGGGCGTAGCTCAGAGGTAGAATGACCCTCAGTTCAATCCCCAGTACCGCAATCCCCCTCTCCAAACCTGCTTCTCAGTCCCCTAAAACTGCATTACCACCTCAATAACATGGAGTATGTGAAACACAATAATCAGACAGTAAACCTCCAGCTGAAGTTCTTCTCTCCTTGGACCACAAAGTCTGCTTCCTGCTCTAATGAGGTTATCATCCACCACCAAGGGAGACACCAGCAATGAGTGTGGCCTGAATCCTCTGCTCAGACACACCTGGGAAGGCAGCTTCTCAGCTGTGAAAGAGGTCGGTCTTTGAACTCCTCTCTCGGGAGCCTGCTCTGGAATTATTCAAGACGGCCAAAGCTGAAGCAGGAGCATCTTGTGTGGATGGAGAGGGAAGATGGCATGGTAGAAAGGCTTGAAAATTAGCCCCAGATTCAATTCTCAACATTGACAAAATCCAGCCCTTTGCTTTGCTTCAGGAAGCTCCAGAAATGGAGATCTATGCCTCATCTCTTAAGGTCAAGTTCACAAGGTTCTAATTTGCAAAGGGACAGAGCTAGTGCTGCCTGACCCTTGATGAGAGGTGGTGTTTTTGAGGAAGCCTCATGAAACTCCTAGGGGGCTGCAGGCCTCTGCAAGTCAGGTGATCCTGCCCTGTGCCTGAGCTGAAAATACTGTCAGCCTTGCTGACCTAGTTTTTTTCTGAAGCAGATCGTGGTTTGCTTTCTGCTCTTTAGTTCCTTGTCTCAAAAGATGTAAGCACATCTGTGTCAAACACAGAAAACACAGGCAAGTGTCAGCAAAATGTCACCACAACTGATACAAAGCATTTTTCTATCTTGTCCATCAGTTTTGATGTGGAAACCAAGCAGCCCTCAATGACCAAGCCCAATTTCCAGCACTGGTCAAGATTGCTATTTCAAAGAGTCTCCTGGGTCAGCACCTACCAGTCGAAAATCCGTTCCACTGAATTTGTTATGACCCATAAGAATATCCGCCTCTCAAAGCAAAACTATACTTTTGGATTCACTGCATAAAGACATTTCCTAGTAGGTGTTGTATTTTAAAATCACAATCAAAACAAGACTGACATAAACAAAACAAGCCCTGCACCCTTATGCTTCACAGTCTACAGAAGATCAAACAAAGCAAGATGTAGCCATGCCTGAGGAACAATTCACACTGACATAATTTGAAGCTAACTGAATCTGAATTTCAGGAAGAATAAATGTCGGTCCTATTCTTCCAGCATAAAACCTGCTGTGGCAGTTCTGACTTCTTACATAAGAAAGTTGTGACCCGAGGTCACTAGATAGAATTACACTGCTCAAATTTATTCTTGGCAAGCTCTCTGGGATACAATCCACTTTACAAGGATAAACAAGTGGTTGTAATCAAAATCTCACACATGTACATATGATATATACCATGTGTACCACCAGTTAGAGAATCAAGAATGCCCACACCATTCCTAAATTAAAACATGTCCCCAGGAGATTGAGATATACTAACATCTCCTCTAACAGAAATGCCATATACTAAGCTAGAAAGGGAATCAGGCCTTAGAAAGTATGTCCTAGGTCTAGCTTCTGCTTAGCAGTAAAATATCAACATCAGTTTCATACGTCAACTTGACATGTTGATGACTTGGTATTAGAGTAGAGCACGTAGTAGTCCCCCCTCAAGTACTGCTTTTCAATTTCAGTGACCCATAGTCACTGATGGTCTGGAAATATCCCATTGAAAGTTCTGGAAATAAACAGTAAGTTTTAAATTGTACATCATGCTGAGTAGCTAGAGTAGAGTATTTCATGGGGTTTGGTATCAGTACTCTCCACTTCCAGGCATCGAGTGCAGATCTTGGAACATATCCTCAGTGGCTAAGAAGACTATGTAAAATGGCACCACTGCAGAAGTTGCATTCATGGGATTGTTTGTACTATTTTTATGACTTCCTGTGAAATAATGATCTAAAAATAAAGTTATCATTTTTAAGCCTTACTTATCAAGGATCTTCCTGTTTATCCAGGGAGATTATTTTTTCAAGATATAGAAACTCTTTCCCTGATCCCCAATTCTGCTTGTGGGTACAGGATTAGGACCCATGCCTACATGCTTTAGAAAAAGTCCCCCAATGATTGGGAAGTCCTCCCTGTTCAATGAGAACACCACGGCAAATGACAAGAATCACCGGAGACATTCAAGAGTGGTGACACTGCCATATTTGGTCTCAGCTTCTGTGCAGAGGATGTTGGAAGGAGGGAAAGCTGGAGCATGGGAGTCTGTAAGTGGCTCAGGCAAACACGGGTGAGAAATGAGGCCCAGGAAGGCCAGAATGGGTATCAGCAGCAGTCATGGTTGGTAGAGACCAGGAGCTGGAGGAGAAGGAGTCTCATATGACCAGTAGGAAGCTGAGGAGATGGTGGTGTGTCACTCACAGGACAGGAAAAGCAGGAGCCAGTCCATGAGGGAGGATGAAGGAGGCTGCCATTGCTTCTTTGTTTAGAGGAGAAACATCTTGCTATTCCTCTAACTGTGCATAATGGACCAGAGATGGACAATTTGCCACAGCAGCAGCAGACCATCCACCGCTCAACCACAGCAGCCACTTGGCCCTGCTCTGCTCAAACTGTTGGTACATCCAACCACAAGTCCAGTTATTAGACCCTACATACCTCTGCTGGGCAGAGAGCTACTCAACCAAGATGTTCCTCATAGGATCCAGAGGGCCCAGGCTTCTAGCTATCCTTAAAAGCACTAAGCTGCACAGGGTGGGGAAGAGGAACACCCTGCAGCTACTCATTCCATCTTACAATAATCTCTTTTAAGAATAGATGTTCCAGAGGGTCTATAATCTCAGTACTTGGGAGGTTGAGATAGGAGGATCACAGGTTTGAGGCCAGGCTAAACAATTTAGTAAGACCCTCAGGAACACAGAAAGATCCTGTTTCAGAATAAAAAATAGAAAAGGCTAGGGGTGTAGCTGTGCCCCGGGTTCAATGCCCAATATCATACACACACAACACACACACACACACACACACACACACACACACACACACACACACATGTTCCAGGGTCTTGCTTCAAGTCTGTGAGCCTCCTGTCTCAGCATCCAGAGTAGTTGGGATTACAAGTGAGTATCACCACACATGGCACTACTTTCCCTCTCTATAGATTTGCCTGTTCGAGGTGTTTTGTATTAATGGAATCATATGTCATCTTCTGTGACACTTTTTTGCTTAATATGTTTTCAAAGTTCATGTATGTTGTGGCATACATCAGAACTTTTGTTTACAGTCAAATAATGATGCTAAGGGTATATACATTCTTTGGATCAATTCATCAATTGATGACTGCCATGAATAAAGCTACTATGAGCATTCACATACAACTTTTCGTGTTTATATATGTATGTAAGTTGTATTTCTTTGGCACATACTTAGGAACAGACTTGCTGGTTAACATGGCAACTCTGCATTTAACATTTTGAGCAAAGGCTAAAATGTCTTCCACAGTGGCTGCACCATTTTACATTTCCACCATCAATATATGAAGGTTCCAATTTTTCATGTCCTTGTCGACATTTTGTTATCTGTCTTTTGGATTATAGCCCTCCTACTAGGTATAGAGTAGTATTTCATAGTGGGTTTTTGTTTTTGTTTTTTTGGTGGGGGAGAGTACTGGGGACAACCCAGGTACATTCTACCTCCAAGCTATAGCCGTAACCCTATTTTATTTTGAAACAGAGTCTCAATAAGTTGTTGAAGCTATCCTCAAACCTGCAATCTTCTTGTCTCAACCTCCCAAGTACTGAAATTACAGGCATGAAATCACACCCAATTGTTCATTGTGGTTTTGATTTGCATTTTTCTGATATTGATGGTTTGAACTTTCTCACCTATATTTGCTATCACTCTGTCTGTCTGTAATGGTTATTGAACCTAGGGGTATTCTACTACAAAGCTACACCCCTAGCCCTTTTTATTTTGAAAGAGGGTCTTGCTAAGTTGGTGAGGCTGGCCTTGACCCGTGATCCTTCTATCTCAGCTATTTGTACCTCATTTTGGGGAAATGACTATAAAGATCCTTTGCCCATTTTTTAAAATGGATTATTTGTCTTTTGTTATTGAGTTGTAATAGTTATGTGTATATTCTAAATAAAAGACCTTTATCAGATATATTATTTCTAAATATTTTCTCCCACTGGCATGATGGTACATGCCTGTAATCTCAGTACTTGGGAGGCTGAGACAGGCGGATCACAGATTTGAGGGCAGCCTCAGCAAGTAGTGAGACTCATCAACCTAGCAAGACTGTATTTCAAAATAAAAATAGAAATAGGGCTGGGGGTGGGGTGTAGATCAGAGGTAGAATGCTCCTGGGTTCAATCCCAAGTACCAAAAAATAAATAGGTGTAAATAAATAAATAAATATTTTCTCCCATTCTGTGGATGTTTAAATCTTATCTCCCTTTTTCTTTCTCATTTTGCAGTATTGGGGATTCAACCCAGGGGCACTCTACCACTGAGCTACATCCTCAACTCGTTTTACTGTTAATTTTGAGACAGGGTCTTATTAAGTTGCCTAGGCTGGCCACCAACTTGTGATCCCCTACCTCAGCCTCCTAGGTCACTGGGATTAAAGGCATGCATCACAACACCTGACTTAACTCCTATTTTCAATACATAATTCGTGATCATTTTCTTTTTTCTCCTAAGAAAAATTTTAAAAACTATTTTTGTTCAGTTATCAAGTATTAAAATACATTTAAATAATTTTATCACCATTTTCAGTGGTGGTTTTTTTAAAACCAGTGGGCATATCTCATGAGCACCTAAATATACTGTACCATTACAGAATATTTATTTTGAGATAAAACTATGACTCTTTTATAAGCATAAAATGAACATATTAAAGATTATATTTAGCTCATTACTAATAAGGGAACAAGAAAGATGTTACAATAGATCCAAAAGGAAAGGAATATGAAGAACACATACAGCTGAACAAAGTCGTGCACACCTATAATCCCAGTGACTCCTGAGGCTGAGGCAGGAGTATTGCAAGTTCAAAACCAGCCTGGGGAACTTAGTGAGATTCTGTCTCAAAATTAAGAAAAAGGGCTGAGGATGTATCTCAGTGGTAGAGTACCCCTGGGTTCAATCTCCAGTACCACCCTTCTGCCATGCACACCAAAAACTGAAAACAAAAGAACCCTATTGTCTACATAAGTAGGCAATTAGGAGTACAGAAAACACTTGTTAACAGATACAGACTCATTTCTTGGGAGGGACCAATGTTGCCTGCACTGTAATGAACATAGAAATTCATTTGTGTTTCTATGCACAAGAATCATTTCCATTACTATCCCTTTTCAATTGCTTGCCAAATTTTAAAAGAGGTTACAGAAGATAAAAGACACAGATAACCCAGAAGGATGCATTAAATACTAAATAATCTTTTCCCGGTTAGAGTCTTCCACAATTTTTCCCAACATTACTTTTTTTTTTTTTTTAAACGGGTATTTTATCAGTCAGGATCCAATGAGGAAATGGAAAGCACACAGTAATTTGAACAGGGAAAGCATAATATAAACGATTGTTAACTACAACTCATGACTGCACTAACAAGATAATTAAGAAGTGGTACAAGGTGCTCTAAAGCACACAGGAAGAAGCTAGTGCCTGAAGGCAGAGATTCTGACTGTTAAAGAGGGCAGGACCATGTTTCACTAGATGGCAGAAGGCACCTGAAGTGCCCTCCAGGCAAGAAATCGGTTCACAGGGACCAATGTTTCTGGAGATACCCTGCTACAAGATTGCACTGAGGGTGCCATGGGAAGCTGCTGGTCACCACACACCATAAGATAGGGGCAACTGGACAAGCCATACACTCCCTTGGAACCTTCCCACCCTTGAATGACACAGAAACCTCAAGCAAAATCCTTTCCTGCTAGAATGTCTCTCTAGTGCCCTCTACTGTGGCAACGCTTAACACTGTGTCAGCTGCACAGGGAAAACATTTAAGGGGCCCAGATCCACCCTCACCAAGCAGGCAAAGGAGACGGAATTGACAGACTGTTAGTCAGTAACCAGCATGTGTGTCAAATATGGCAGGAAGTTGCCACGTATCTGTCTGTGGAAAGATACTTGTGTAGTATCCTCAAGCAAGAGGAGTTTAGGCAACTTTGGCAGCAAAAGTTAAACAATGGTTCTAATTGGGGTTTTTCTTACCCTGTGATTTGCCAAAGTCTGATTCTAAGTATTTATATATCTACATGGCTAAGAATTCTCAAATTTCCTGCAGATTGTCACATTCCCCTTCAAAGGAACCTGCCCACCTACTTTCAACTTCACCCCTGTTCTTTTCCACCCTCCAAAACACACATGCGTGCACGTGCGTGCACATACACCATCACTAACACACGTAAGAACGGATGACATTGCTGTCACACTGAATCCCCGCAAATGCTGTGACCTTTTAACAACTATGCCTTAAAGTGACTATGCCTTAAAGACCATTCTAGTCCTTCCCCTTTTATCAGTAGGACTCTTTCTTTTGTATTAATCCTTCTCATTTTATTCAAATGTGCCCCTTTTCCCCCTGGAAGCTCCATTGTGAACCTGGTGCTTTCTGGGTCTAATTCTTCCATGCCTCAAGCTCTTAAATTGGGTTGTGTTTGGTCTATCCAATTCCTGGCAGCTGAGCAAAAAGCTCTTCAACTGGGGCCCTGGTCTAAGTAAAAGAAACGTGGCTCATTCCCACCTGTCATATTCATAGCCACAGGCAAAATAACCCTGTTAGCACCAGCTATGGCTACTCCAAAGCCACCAGCACTGAAGAATACAAAGATTCTTGCCCACCAAGGACTAGACCATCTGAAGCCATTCCAGATGCTCGGGAAAATCCCAGCTAGCCTAAACCAGGTGACTGCTCATCAAGGAAACCTCTCTCACCCAGTTCACCCCCAGGAACAGTATAGCACAGCGATTCAAAGGTGGGCAGCTATGTTTTATGTCAAATTCAGCTTTCACAGAATACAGCCTATAAAAAAGCCACACTAACAAAGAGGCCGGTGCAAATACTTCTTGAGAGGTACTATTTTTTGTTTGTTTCGGGCAATAATTTGTAGCTCAGTATTCCAGTGCCCATAAATGTTAAACCCTACAGAGAACGAATATAAATACAGGTCCTGGTTGCCAGGAATAGCTAGTTTCTAAAACTTACTACTTCTGGTTTTCATCTTTGGCTTCAAATGTAAGTGGATTAAAGAGAGAAGTAAAAAAGCCATCTCAAAGCTCGGCCAAGGTGGCCCTCTTTCACTCTTCTGTTTCACAGGCAAGCAGCCACCCTGGAGTCAAGTGACTCACTGCTGCAATTCATGGATATAGACCCCAAGAATGTGTCCTTTTGGTGGGAAGGAGGATGGGGTGCAGGACCACCACTGACTGGTCAGAGAGGGCAGGACAAAGTTACATTTGTTCATACAGACACAGCCTAATGGAACACTGGACTAAAAAGCAGAGGTCAGAAGTTTCTTATTTGCTTCTTTGTTTGTTTTAATGTTAGTTACCAACACTTGGAAAACAGGAACATTTCAAATAGAAGCCTGAGTTTCTGTCTTCCCCTGACAAATAAGACTGCTAACACTGACCCCTTTCATGTAAGGGGACTCTGGCAGGGATGTCACACCAGGGCCTGGCTCTCTAATTTGTCAGGGAACCCACACAGGCTGCAAGGGAATCCGGGGGCCCACCTGACCCTGCTGGCATGTCAGTTTAGTCCTACACTAAGGGACCTGAAGCCCCATGAAGGCAGGCTATGGTTCATTGTTTTTATAGTGTATATCAAACACAGTGCCAACCAGAGAGTTTCTAGAAATTGTATGTCTTCCGTGCTAGGAGTTTAACATTAAATAAAGGACCACTGCATCCACACTACAGAATGAATATCCTTTATCCGAAGTGTTTGGGATCAAATGTTTCAGATGTTGGACTTTGTGGATTTTAGAATATTTGCATACACAATGAGATATTCCAGGAATGGAACCCAAGTTTAAACACAAATTCAATTATGTTTCATATACACCTTACATGCAGAGACTAAAGGTCGTTTTGCCCTTTATTTATTTATTTACTTATTTATTTATTTTTTGCGGTACTGGGATTGAACTCAGGGGCATTCTACCTTTGAGCTATACCCCCAGCCCTATTTCTTATTCTTTATTTTGAAACCAGGTCTCACTAAGTTGCGGAGTGCCTCACTAGGTAGCTGAGGCTGGCCGCGAACCCGGATCCTCCGGTCTCAGCCTCCCGAATGCTGGGATTACAAGCATGCACCACCACGCCCGGCCCTTTTTATATTTATTGATACTGAGGATTAAACCCAGGGACATTCTACCACTGAGATAAACCCCCAGCCATTTTCATTTTTTATTTTGAAAAAGGGTCTAGCTAAATTGCTGAGAGTCTCGCTAAGTTGTTGAGGCTGCTCTTGCACTGTCAATCCTCCCCTCAGCCTCACAAGTACTGAGATTACAGGCATGTACCACCACACCTGGCCATTTGATGCAATATTTTTACCGTACCTGAGTTTTGATATGACCCATTTCAGGAGGTCATGTATAGAATTTTCTACTTGTGGTGTTAACACTCAAAAAGTATTGGATTCTGGAACATTTCAGATTTTGGATTAAGGATGCTGAAGCCTGTATCTCATTTAATTCCTAACATTTTGAGAAATTTGCTTCTCACTCTACACATAAGATTCAGAGAAGAAGCTAACTGTACTTCCAAAGCTTACCCAGGTAAGTAAGTGATCACAGGCTCTGATCCCAAGTTTATTAGACTGTAAAGCAAAGGGGTATGAAAAACCAAATCAGAATATAGAAAGCTTCTAGCTTAAAAAAAAAAAAAAAAGCAATAGATTGGCTGATTGTTAACACTCCTTGGTTTCTAAGAGTTTTTGTTTCACGCTTCTAAACACAAAGTACATATATTATAGGGTTATTGCTTCCCTTTTCTGCAAAACTCTTAAGAATCTTATATTAAGAGAGTCAGAAATCAATCTCCTAAATCTTCAAATAGAGTTAATTTAGCTATTCAGATTCTACCAGGCAATTTGGAAGGAAAAGCATTAAGATAACATGGTTTCCGTGTGACTTCACAAAAACAGAAAGTCATAGTGGTGCATTCCAGTTAATGGGAAGCAGGGATCCTCAGCTGAGGCCAAGGGCAGTGGTGCTACCATCAACAGTCAGCACTCTCAGGCCACACACCAGCAGGCTGGAAACCAAACAAATGACTATTTAACCTGCTTACTTCAAAATCAAAAGATGCTACCCCACTCACAGTTGGAAGACGAATCAGGACAGCTTCCTGCAGAGGTCAGGCATTTGGTAAAGCTCTAAAAATGTCTATTGTATAGAGTTGTCCTTCTATCCATGTACTTGATGTTTGTAACATACAGCAGTCGAACAAAGACCTAGACACTCTTTTTCTGGTTCCTTATGCTGCCATAAGATCAAGTCTATTGAGATAAAAATTCCCATTTTATATATTTATCTACCTGGACCAGACTTCTCAAAGGTAGAACCAATATCTCACAGTCACAGCTTCAATCCCTTGTATGGTGATAGCATTCTAAGCTTTACTGCACCTTCCCAACATCAGATCTTCAAGGCTTTAGTAAAAAAATTCTTTTCTGATGTATATTTTGCAGGTGAATGTATACAGGTTAAAAAAAAATCACAAACTAAATTGCATGCCAACACACAGATATATATCTAAATCACTCTATATTAAAATTTATCATATAAATGATAGGAAATCAGAACTTAATCTAAAACACAGAAAAGCCTCGCCCAGGACACAATGCCTCTAAGAGAGTAGACAAGGACTATTGGAAATTCCTAAGTCATTCCTGATGATGAATGACTACAGTTGGGCAGTATTCCACAGTAAGGGGTGAGAGTACTGGAGTGTAAACCTATAAAACAAATCTCAAGCTCCTTCATTACCACTATTTCTCTTTTAGATGTCATGGTCGTGGATACCTAGACTCATGCACCTTCAGGCACCCAATCACTAAGGGCTTTATCCTCATTAGAAACAAGTGTCTGTGTGGTACTACAACACCTATCCTTTTCGTTTGGATCATACATTATAATTTAAAATTATTTTTGGCTTTCTAAATAACTTGGGGAGGGGATCCTAACATTTGGGGGCCATAGACTCCTATAGGAATCTAACAAAAGCTATGAGAACTCTTGTGACTCCAGAGGCACCAAAGGTGAACATTTCAAGGGGTTCACAGACTGTACCTGAATCTCATCTATAAAAGGAAGCCAGTTATCTTTGAGTCTGCCAGAAATTTTACTTTAAAAACAAAGGTTAACACTCAGAGCACTTGATTTTTAAAATAAAAATCCTTTTCGGCAAATACTCCATAGGAGATACCATATTCCTGACTCTGAAAATTTGCTGTAGATCATGAAATGTCTGCAAATATGATGTGTACCTTATTATACAGCAAGATAACAAAAGAATAAAACCAAATTTTTGAGGAAAAAAAACCCACAACACTGGGAACAATCACCATGACTAGCATATTGCTATAACCCACATTTCTTAAAAGCCTGCCAAAAATCGTGGGACTTGTAAGGTGGTTATCCACAGAAGGACTGCAAGACCAGGTAAGATGGAGAAGCAGAGAGGAAAACTAATTAAAAAGCAAATGGGAGAAAATCAGCTTGGAAAGGGCTCACTGAACTGCCAACAGCAGAGAGGGCTGAGGTGAAAAACAAATGCAAAAGAGATTTGGCAGAATCCAAAAAGAACATGATCAGAATGAGCAATGAGGCCACAGACACCTCCCAGCTACAATTCAGAGACAGAAGCAATCACAGTGACACTTGTGGGAATGGAGAAAAAAAGAAGAAGAAGAAGAAAGTTCCCAGGACAAAAGAAGAGCTCGAAGCCTGGAGTAAGAAAGAGGGAAAGCAGGAGAAAGATGGAGAAAGTGTAGACACCTGCAAAACACACACACACACACACACACACACACACACACACACACGTGACCTCTAAGGCAAGCAGAGAACCTAACCCAGTATAATTTGAGGCCCTCTTAAGAAAAAAGAGGAGACCAACTGGAGATGGGGTACCATCACCAGTCAGTTCATAATTACAAATGGAAGCAGCCTTTCTGGTGTGTGGGGAATACATACCAGCACTTGCAGGAACCACACCCTGCTCCCCATTATCAAGCTACCTGGCTCCCTTTTCATTAGTACAGAAACGCAGCAGCAAAGAAACCCCCTGGTATTTCTTTTATCTGAACCACTTATGATACAGACAGGTCATTTCATCAGATGTGTGGGGAGGTACACAGGAAAGAGACAGAATATGAATAAATGTGCCCAAGCACATCTCTTTGAAACCAGAGCTGCATTTGGAAATTGAGTTTGCTGAAACAATAGGTTGGGTAAGAAGTAGGGTTCTATGAAAGAGCTTAAAGCTGTACAATACTGTCTGCTTCTGTGTGTAACTTCAAATAACAAAGAATATTCACAGAATTTTTCATAATGAGAATACAAAGTCCTAGGCTTCCTTGCTCCAGCAGGTAACCTGAACTGTGCTTTTGTTTTGGCCAAAAGACAATGGCCTAGCACTCCCCCCAGATACAGTGGCATCGCTAATTAATACTGATAGTAAAGGAACTACCATGATTAGTATGTATACTGTGCCAGGCTCTGTGGAAAGCCCTTTACTCATATGAACTCAGTTCCTCTCCCTAAGGTAAGAGAAGGAGGAAGACAGGCCAAGAACGTGACTGGCTTGCCCAGGGTTACACCACTAATTAGAGACCAGGGCAGAGTTCCAACGCAGACTCGGGACAACCTCACCAGCAGCTCCCAAACTCAAACATCCCTGCTTACCGTACTGTTAGTGATCCAGTAATTTCTTCATGGTATCCTTAAGCCAAAAGCAATAGCAAATGAAAGATCCATTTGCTAAGAAGCAGAGTCCAAACAACTTCACGGGAGCTAAGTGGTGTCTGACAGATGTCTTTATGCCTTCCCTTCAATTTAAAAATACCCATGACAGCCTGGAGACTTTGCTGTGTGGCCCTGGGGTGCCTAGGACGGAATGCACAGAACTAACAGCCACTCTGATGGCATCTTCATTTTGATGAGAAGGTTTTAGCGTGTAAATGTCAACTTGTTTGTTCCTTAAAGTGGATGATTTCCTGGCATGGGAAATGGGGAGGGGATCTGCTAGCCACTTCCTTTTAGTAATGTGTAATGTCTGAGCTCTCCAGGCAGGTTCCCACTGGCCCAAGTAGACTCCCACCCGTACTGGAACTAAGCTTCCCAGATCTAGTTGCTTAGGTCCTTTCACTTTGGGGCCCTTGGCACCTGCAGTGGGTGCTGTCTTTTTGCCCTCTCTCAGTCATTTCCTGCTTCCAGCTCCTGGGTGACTAGATGACCGAGCCCCTCCTCTGGAAGCCACTCCACCCACGGATGAGTTCACTCCTCCTCCCATTCACAGCCACATTTACACAAACCTTGAGCTTGCTCAAATTCGCTCATTATTGGCCACCTACGTGTCTAACTCCCCCAGACCTTGGCTTATACATTTCTGCAAATAAATTTCTGCAAGGGCAGGTAAGTTACTTGTCTTTGTGACTGCCTCAGATTCTGTGAACAGTAAGTGGTACATTAGTCCTTTAGGAGCTTTTACTTAAGAAAGAATGGGAAGAGAAGATGAGGGATCGCTTGAGGGACTGCATGAAGGACTGTGGAAAGAATGGAAGTGGAAGACGATCACACCAATTCAGTCACTGCCAATGAGGCTGCAGCAACTCTCAGCGAGTGGCACCCACATCCTCCCCTTTGGAGTCAGGAGAGGCCGTGCATCTTGCTTTGGCTGATAAGATGCAGCACAAATCATGCCAGTTCCCAACCTGAGTTCAAAAGATGTTCCTTGCTTCTACTTACCCTCTTGGAATCACATAAATAACCCACACTAGTTGGTCACTGGTGTGACCTGCAGGGAAGGGGGCCCAGCTAAGGCCTTTCTAGACTTGAACCCCTCAAGCAGGCAACAAAACCCAGTTAAGACCAGCAGGCTGACCTCCCCTAGTCCCACCCATTTGCATGAGTGAACCCACATAGACAAGAACTATTACCCATCTACCTGTAGATTCCTGATCACCAATACCCTCACTAAATGTTAATCCATTAAGTGCTGGAACAACTGACCCTGCGGTAAAGGTGAACTGCTGAGATGGATGGGCAAGGTCTAACTTGTGACAGATCCTTGGAAGCCAGGCAGTTGAGACTTTGTTCTGTGCCACCCTGAGAAGCACAGCCCTTAAACATGGTGTGGCAGCATGTTACCAGCCATTTTATCCTCTACTGTGAAGTATCTGGATCAGTATTTCTAAATTTTACAAGTCAGTGACTTTAAGTCAGTGCAGTGCAGCTTCAGCACCAACACCATCTACACCACTGCCACTCACCTGTGCACTGCA
>PVLC010025127.1:0-23979 GCA_004027655.1 Graphiurus murinus
AGATGCATACATTTGGCGATTCCAGAAAGGCCAACATATTTTTGGTTAGGAACAATCATACTTTCCTGGATTCAAAGAGACTTGAAATAGTCTTACTTTTGCCTTCATAAGCAAACTTTGGTTGCTAATAACAACCGACTGAGTTTTCAGCTTCTCATGGGGACAATATGAAGTTAGTTAAAACAAAGTCAAGTTACTGAGGTTTTCCTATGTACCCACATTTAGGCAGATGAGAATGGACAAGTGTAGCCTCCTGAAATATTTCATTTTGAGTGGGGGCTTAGATGCTTGTGCAGTTTGCTTAATTTCACCAAACTGAAAGGTATCATCAATAACATCTTAAATTAGAAAAGTTTTCTTTATAATAAAGATAATAAACGTATTGGTAGATATGAGTGAAAAAAAATTTTCTTCTCACCTTTGAATGTTAACAAATTTAGTTGAGAATTTTAGTAGAGACATAAGTTATTTTGCATGTACAAATAATTGAGTGCCCCCAAACTTGAAAAGTAAATATATCATTAACAACATGTTTAGATTCTCAATAACAAAAGTGATCTACTCACTCTTAATTATCTGACTATAAAGTTGATAAGATACAATTATATCTAAAATGACAAAGTTAAAAGAAACATGTCTACTTTGAAATTAATGAGGTGGGGAAGGAAGATAATAAAATATAATTAACACCTATCTTCTACACAGTTTTTAAAGACAAATTAATCAGATTTTTGTTTTGTTTTGCTTTTGTGGTGCTAGAAATTAAACCTAGGGGCATTCTACCTTCAAGCTATATCCCAGCCCTATTTTATTTTTTATTTGGAAACAAGGTCTCACCAAGTTACTGAGAGTCTCACTAAATTGCTTGGGCTGGCTTCAAACCTGTGTTCCTACTGTCTCAGCATCCCAAGTGCTGGCATTACAGGTGTGAACCACCACACCCAGCCAACTCACAGATTTTTGTATCATATTATTTTGCATGTTATAAGACCTTTTATATAATCACACATCTGAAACATCCTATTTCTTTTTCTTTATTTTTATTAATTGGTGCATTGTAATCATCCTATTTATAATTTAGAACTTTATAAAAATATTTCTGACAAGTATAGTATAACTTATTGGGGGTAAATTACTGGCTATAAATTAAAATGTGTGAATGTCAAACATAAAAATGAAACTAGTCCTTCAGTTAGGTGGCTAATGAATTCTCCTTTTCTTGCTATTTTCTTTCTATCTTCCACATGAGTGAAAATATATGACCCTTGACTTTCTGAGATGGGCTTATCTCACTTAACATGATGTTCTTTAGTTACATTCATTTTTCTGAAGATCATGTAATTTTGTTCTTTTTTTATGATTGAGTAAAATTCTATTGTGAGTATATAGTACATTTTCTTTATCTATTCATCTGTTGATAAACACCTAGGTTGGTTCCATAATAATTGCTCAATACATAATATTAGTTTTCCACATTAAGAGTAGTCTTGTACTATAAAGAGAAACTCAAATGCCCTATATACTTCATCAGAAATTGCTGCATGTCTCTAATACATACCAAATTTTCCCTTTGCATTCAAGTGCTCTTGATATATAAGAACTATATAGTACTCCCATTTAAATGAGAATAATTTCTCCTTCTAAATTCATTTTCTTTACCTTTGAAATAAAAAAATACTTTCTTATGCCTTTGATACCACAAATTCTTTCTATCTGCAAATCTTGCAAGTGAATCTACTCAGACATCCATTCTTTCATGACATGCTTGACCTCTCCAATGTGTTGAAAAGTTCCTAGACTTTGGAATAAGAGAGAGATTTGAGTTTGAGTGTTCGTTCTTCTGCATAATAGCCATTCCATGTATTTAAATACACCTTAATTTTTTAAATCACATATTTGTCTATGGATCTTGGCCTCCAACGACTTGATAATGGTCATTACATTACACTCAAACTTTCCTACTTTCATTCATCTAGGATGGCTTCTTTCCAAGGATGTTACAAATCCCTTACTTAAGTAAATCCATGGTGGAACTCTATACTGATTTGAACTTATTATTACAGCAGTATTTATTGAGAACTAACTATGTGACAGGTATACATTTTCACAGCCTAGCTTCATTACCAGAACTCTCACTCCAATATAAGCATCTGAATTATTAAGTGAACTTGAAAAATCCTCTCTGGCCTTATTCTTATTAATAGATGTCACCTTTCCCCAAATCTCCATATGTTCCCTTTCTTAATTTTCTTACTGATCCTTTGCTATTATCTTCATGATATTTGATTTCTTTCTCTCAATTGTTAGGCAAGACACATGAATGTTATCTATATCTCAGTCTGAAGTTTAGTATTAGTGATTTTCTTTGCTACTGTGCCCTTTGATATTGACATGCCACCACAGGGATGGCATTAATGACAAACCCCAGTTTATTGCTATATTAAGTCACTTTATTCATTTACTGAAATCTGAAGTCCTAAAAGGCATACTTTAAAAAAATGACAACTGGTAATTTATCTTCACTGCATTCCCTAGAGAGAGGCATCAATATCAAAGTTCTAGGGTTGGCCGAGAGAGAGAGTCTGTCTCCATACCACAGAGAAGCCTCCAGGGACATTTTAGCAGTTTCTTGGATTTTTTTTAGCAAACAATGAAGAAAATGGTATCCAGAAAGAGCCAATATTAAAAGGGGAAAAACTAGAATTGATAAGTAATTTATTATATATATATATAGTGAATAAAAATATAAATCAGCATGAGTGTAATATATAGAGTATTTAATGTATTCACATAATTTTAACTTATCCTTTTTGAAATTATCATTTTTTTGGCAAATTAAACAACTCAACTTCTTTTTTCTATGTCAGAGTGGTTCTATAATATTATTTGATTTCTAATTTGTTTATCTTTTCCTAATTTAATCTAAAATATGAATGAAATAAACAAGTGTCTTGTTAGCATCCTGATTCTTAATTTTTATGCTAAACCTATTTTCCTGTGAACAATTGCTTACTTAGTTATATATTGATCACATACAAAATTAATTATAAAGTGCATTGTCTCACATTTCCTCTCATCTTGGAACAGATAATTGAGGCTGAATAAAGATTCGTAACTGCTAGAAGATGACATTTAAATTAAGGATTTGCTGTCAAGTTGCAGATTTTACAGTAAAAATACTCTAATCTGGTGGGGAAAATATTGTTGATTTTTATTTCATTTTAGCATTTATTAAATTAATAAGTAATAATACTTGCTCATTATCTAAAAATGTTTGATAAGTTTAATACCATAGCTAGGAAATTCAAGACCTCAAAAATATTATCATCTCATAGTGTAAAAGATAGAGAAAGAAAATTTGTTATGGTCTATACTATTATAGGTGGAAGGTAAGTATTAAATAAGAGCACAAAAAAGGCACCTAATACAATTTTTAAAGTGTAGGTAAAAATTTTTAAGGGGTGATGCTTATTCAGAGATGAGAGGTTTAACTAAAATTTATCTAGGGAAAGAAGTAAGAAAATATATTTTTAGAAAGGAGGGATTAATACATACAGAGATTCAGAAGCTAATTAACATATATAAGAACTAAACTAAAATTCAAAATTTTGGTGTGTATGGAGTGTAATGGGAAAGTAGTAACCAGAGAACTGAGCAATGGAGCCATCTTGAATAGACTCATGCCATTTGATGGCGTTGGAGTTAATTCTAGAGAGTTTGAAATAGAAGTGGTGGGATGGCATATATAATATGTGCTCTCGAATGAAGCCTCCAATTTGTGAATAGAGTACACCCTGGAAAGAAGAAGACTAGAAAGAGTAAAACTAAGTGAAGTCTTCATCAGTAGTTCTGGAAAGACTTAATGTTGTCTAAAATGATCTGGCCACATGTTTTGTTATTTAATTACATTTTATAATATAAAGCCATTGTTTTTTTCCCCCTTTTTTCATGGTATTGGAATTGAACTCAAGGGAATTCTACCTCTGAACTGTGCCCCACAACCGTATTTTAATTTTTATTTTGAAGCAGGATCTCACTAAATTGCTAAGGTTCTTGCCAAATTGTTGAGGTTAGCTGAGAACCTGAGATCCTCCTGTCTCAACCTCCCAAGTACTGGGAATACAGGTGTGCACCACCATGCCTGGCTTAAAGCCACTGATTTAATGGAGAATAATCTTGTCTCCCAGAGGAGCGATAGAATTCAAATTTCAATTTTTGAGGTTTTTAATAGTTTATTTATGTTATGGCATTACAACATTCTCTTGCTTATTGTTATTTCTTGCATTCACATAAGCCCTCTCCCTGACATTTGTTGAAACCTTGGAGCACTGTATTATTAATTTCTGAATATGCAGTTGTGCATTGGAGAAATATCTACAGAAGTAATTGTAGGTTTTTGACAAATATATTATTAATTTACTGGGTATCTTCTAAATTCACATTGAATAAACAATTGGGTAAGTGGGTATTTTTGAATGAGTCAATGAATAGCATTTATTCATATCAAACTCAACCTGAAGTTTCGATATCTTTAGTCTCTTAGGTTTACCCTATTCATAACTAATCTTAGAATTGACCAGGACATGTTAGTGTGAATTTCTCTCCTAAAATATATACTGGGAAGATAAGTCAAAGAAGCTGGAGGGATTTTATTGCTCAAAAAGGTTGATAAAAGTGACCTGTAAAATTGTATATATGAAGGTTCAAAATTTTATTAAATTTTAATATAGTTCAAATTTCATAATACAACTAGAATGATACAAAGGTCCTGAGTTTTTCTTTAGGTACTTTTACGACTTGCTACCTAGATGAAGGGTAACTCATTTTAATGACCTGCATTTCTTATACTCAAAATGTAAAGATGGGCCTGGTGCTTTATGGGGATAGCTGGCTCACATTCAGTGCTTATCACAAGATCGTTTTAAGTTATACATAATTTTAGATGCAAGAACATTCCTAGAGAAATTTGCAGCCCTATAAAAATGATACTGTAGAAAAACAAAAATAGATATATGACAAATTTTTACACAAACTGCTGCTATGGACACAGTAATATTTACTGTATGGGATAGCTTATAGTGAGAAAGCTGGATTCTTTATGTTTGGAAATACACAGGGTCATAAAAATGTAATAGTTGGTTTAACCCATAAAGAGTTTTCTAATCAGTTAGTTCTTAACAGAAGGTGGAAATTGTATCTTATGAAAGATTCATTTTATTTCTCTTCCTTTAATTTTCAAAGCTCAAGAATGCTTTGAAGATGTTAGAGAGAACCTGATAAATTTTCACAGCATCATCTGGAAGTGATGTGAATAGAAAACATATCAAGAAAAAACTTGTTTGCACATGTGTCTTAATTTTATTAATTCATTCTACTTTTATACTGAAACACAGAAATTGTTATAAAACTGAAATTATGTATAGTTAGCAATTTAATCTCCATGGCAACATGAAAAAAATCGATAAAGTAATTAAATATAACATTTATAGTTTGCTGAATAATTCAGTTGTCTGGTAATTATTACTATGATTATAAAAAGACATACACAACTGTGTGGCTCAAATGTGTGATTATGTACAATATATGCCAATCTGGCACTTACTGAACATATTTTGCTGATTTTACAGGCAATTAATAAATACTTACCGAGTACAGCTGTGCTGAAAATGCTAAATAATGTATCAGAAACAGTATATGTGTGTGTTTCATCTGGATACACTCTTTTGTACTAAGATATGTAGTATAGCTCATTAATATATCTAAATTCAACCCTTCAGTAGTAAAAATAAATACTTTTGTTGATATATAATAATTATATGTACTTATAGGGTGCAGTGTGATCATTTGATACACATTTACAATCTGTAAAGATCAAATTAGAGCAATTATTTTCATCTCCTTAAACACCTCTCGTTTCTTTGTGATGAAATTCTTCATACTCCTCTTTTCTAATTCTTTATAAAATACAGAATACATTTTTGTGAATTATAATAATTCCTATGTTGTCATAGAACATTAAAATTTATTTATCCTATGTAACTGTATTTTGGTACCTGTTAGCCAACCTGCAGTTAAAAAAAATGTTTAGAGTAAGCAAGCCTTATTTTTTTCCGTTTAAGTCTCATTTTGTATTTAATGTTGAGCACAATGTTACAATTGTCATAATAAAAATGTTCAATGTTCTTATATCTTGCCAAAATGGTGTCATGCTCTTTAAAAGTTCAGGTTTTTGTCAAAATGGTAGCCATTTTGATGTAATTAAAATAACTAATTGAATTCTATATAAGATTTCTTCTCAATTTTTTCTCTTGAAAAAGCAGGGACCCAGGATGCAGAAGTCAGCATGGATTAGAGTATCTCAATGCCTGCATTTGGTATGGAAGATACCATAATCATTGCTTGCTGGCTGCAAGTGATGAACTAAAACAGAAATATTAAAGCAATATATTTTAACAATTAAACACTGGAGTTTATATCAAATCAATTTATTAGTCCCAAGCTAGTAACAAGACAAAATCTTGGAAAACTTACTTGAAAATACATACCCACCTTTATGTGCACATACATAAAAGTTTATAACATAAAGAAGAATGGGACCTAATGCAATTTCTGCGTCGACCAGAAACAGGTGCAGTAATTTTACTGTTGGGTATCCATGGTGACATTGAGATGGAGGAGAAGGCTTGGTGGACAATGTTTTTCTCTACACAGTAGCATCTATGGTAAATACTGTTGTGTGGAAAAAAAATAATGGTGTATCCTAAGCTATATCTGAATGACTTCAGAATCCTTAAGTAGATTTATACACAAGTGCCCTATTCTACATGGGCCACTATAACAAAAATAGGACATAACATATGGTTTAAACAGCAAACATTTATTTCTCACAGTTCTGAAGTCTGGGAAGTAAAAGATTGAGGAATCAGCATATTGGATGGCTGGTGAGGGCCTCTGATTCACAGACACCATCTTCTTACTGTGTCCTGTCATGAAAGAAGGGGTAAAGGGGCCTTCAGAATCTCCTTCCTAAGGACATTAATCCCATACAGAAGCTCTTTCCACTTATGCTTTAATAACTTTGCAAAATCTATCTCCAAGTACTATCTAACTGGAGATTAGGTTTCAGCATACACGTTTTTGGAGAATACAAACATTTTGCCTCCTACAAGGAGCATGGGACATAGGACACTGAAGACTGTATGTTTTCACTGAAATTTCCAGTCCAGTAATAATAACAATAATAATGGTGACAATAACAATACTTAAAATGACTATAGTTATTTGTAACCATACATCCACTCCCATGCAACCGCCTGCATCTCTTCTGGTGTTCACTATCTCTTTGAAAGGCCACATAGGCATCAAGTTACTCAAATGGTACTCCTGGGAATATTGCTTGACCCCTTCCTCAATAAACCTTCTCCCAGACTCATCATAGTCGATCCCTCAGTCCTATCTAGCACCACTTTATAAATATATCTTATTTTATATTTTTTCTCCATGTCCATCTCTATTATGTGTTCTAAACTACTATCCAGGTTCAACTGGAATGTCAAAGTCACTTCGCTTATTTTATTATTGTTCACACATCTTTATTTTTTATTTTTGTGCTTTTATTGGTATACTATGGTCTCACATCATAATATATATCATGTTGACATTGACACACATCTTTAATAGTTGTCTAGTACTTAGCCTTAGAAAAATGAACCAGAGAGTTAATAGTGTCTTTGGTTAATGTTTGAAATGTGCTTATATATTTTGTGTGTGGCCTCTGTGTGTCAATAATTGCTGTGAGAAAAGCATGCTTGGCTATCTCACTGGTCCAAGGAAGACAAGAAGAAGCTGAACAGTAACTTGCCATGACAAGTTATCCTAGGCCTTTGAAAATTAATCCCAATTTTCCTAATAACAAGTTGAAAAGATGTTATTTAAAACTAGTATTTTATAAGTACTTCTAAAAACATTCATGACCTGATTTTAATTTTAGCATGTTTCTTTATTTGTTTTTATTTATTTATTTAAAATTGTCAGTTAAAGGTATATGTATTTGTCATAGAAAACAATGTTTTGAAGTATATATACAATTGCCAGATTCAGGTAACATTTAGGCATATTGTCAACTGACACTGAATCCTAAAACATTATCCACAGGTGCCATTTAATGTGAACCAGTACGGAATTGTATTAAACAGAACAAAATGAAATGAAACAAATAAAAATCTACTTCTAATTCCTTATGCATAATATAAAGCCTAAATTTAAAAAATACATGTTTGGATGATATTCAAGAGTAAAGACTCTGATGTTGAAACCCACCTTTATAGGACACTGTATGTGCTCAAGCATAAGCAACAACCAAAAAGAATCATAAGCATTGTAATGGAAATATATATTTGGGAAATATTTCCAGAAATAAGATAATGCATTGGAAGTACTGGGTAACTAATACCTGGGGAGAAAATATAGTGTTAGAAAATGATACAAAATGATCAGAAAATACTGCAAAAGAAAACAAAACTTTTAGATCAATAACAAAAACCTCAAGCAAGCAGGAAGTATTTTAATGTACTCAAATGTACATCCTACCACATGATGTCCATTATCTTATGGCTCTCTTACCAAAGTATGTTTAGAATGATAGGAAATGGATTAATGATTTATTTTACTCTGCTAAAAGAAGACTTGTTCTGCACAGCAATATAGGTACAGTGAAACCAACCACAGCAGCAATGTGAACTTCCAAGCATCTTCCCACACTGGATGTCTATCGAGTGTGTGTGTGTGTGTGTGTGTGTGTGTGTGTGTGTGTGTGTGTAGAGAGAGAGAGAGAAAGAGAGAGAGCGCTGAGCTACTTGTGATATATGCAGCTGATAGACAAGTTTTCATTGATGTACTGTTTCTTTAAGTGTCTCAGAATATGGAGTACTTAAATATGAATAAATTCCTTCTTAGACTTGGATTCACTCAAATATTAGCATAAATGCAAACTCAATTCTACATTGTAGTCAGATTTAGAGGACACTAGATAACCTTGGTAGTACATTGACAGACTGGTTGTGACGAAGTCATTTAATAGAATTAAATGGCTATGCCTATTGTTTTCAATTCTATATGGTCAATAATAGAAATAACAAATAATTTGTTCAAAATGAATGAGCTTTCATATTTTTATTAAAACTCCCTCTAAAACTTACCATCCTTGTATGCTACTACTTTTGGGTTTTATCTGAATAACACCTGAAAATCAACTGACCACTATTTAGAACAATGGTTTATTGAAAATTGTTACCGTAAGTACATGAGAAGTATGTATGGTAAAAGCTCTCTACTGAAGTGTAAACATGTTTGTGGCATGGTTAAAAGCTTTCCTACCCACTAGGGATGTTTGGTTAGCCATAACTCAGCTGACTCTCAGTAGTTCACTTGGAGACATGGCACATGGCAGCATGGGCACTGATAACAAAATCAATTCTTTTTCTTGTAAGTGATATTTAAATAAAATAATAAAAACATTTAAAGTTAAAGGAATTCAATATAGCTTATTTGGTTTTTAAAAGCTCATCTATTTTCTTTGATAACACAAATGCTAGAAGATGTAAGTTTTCTGCATTTATGATGGGATGACACCGTTAGTCTCTATACACAAAAAGTGAAACCTTCATTAATTTATTAATCATAAAATGTGCACATACTTTTTGGTCAAATTAAATTTAGGAATAGTATATAAGAATATTATAATATATGATGTGCATAAAATTTTAAATGACAGATGGAAAAATAGAAGAATAAATAGTAAATAAAAGTGAATATTAGACATAAGAGAAATACAAGCTCCAAGATGAACTATTTTTATAAAGACACTAGAGGTTGTTTGATTTGGGTATTTGGAAGAAATGAAGGAACCCCAAGAAGATATAGGAGTAACTAGACCAATATTTTTTCAGCATTTTCTGAGATAATTGAGACAATTTTACTTAGCCCTGCATATTGATGAGTGGGATATTATTATTCTCATTTTAGAGATGAGAAAAATTAGTCTAGAAGATGTTATATAAATTGATAGGCAGGTCATAGAATTTTTATGTGTTAAATCAGAAATATGCCTGCTTAACCATATTATCCAGTTCTTGATTTGGTTTCCGTAAAATTATGTTTAATATATATGTATGTGTGAGTATGTTTAATACACACACACATACATACACATATACATATATATATATATTTGAAAATAAGTTTAAAGAATTATAGTATGCAGACATTTCTGTAGGTAGTATTGCTTAAATAGAATCACTTAAATATTCTAAGATTTTTTTAATAACAGGATAATAAGAAGACATAAGGTATGGATAGTTATGTTGCAGGATGATCTAAGATCCTCTAGGATTCTTTTATTTTTCTCACTAGTTCATTTCTTTCTTTGACTATCTCTTTTTCCTTCCCTTTAAGCATCAGACTCATGTCCTCAGAAAAGCAATATAAAAGAATGGAGAGCAGATAAAAAGGTTTCCTGTTTTGGGTTCTAAAAGTATAAGCCAGGAAATGAACAATGTATTTGGGATAAACATTCTGAAACCACATGGAACCCACTTTCATTCCTGTATCTTTGTACCTCTTCCAGCTTCTTCTGGACTGGATCAAGCAAGATGAGGGTACTCAGATGTCTAGATTCCTTTGTAAAGAAGCATTACATACCACTTTCAGAAAAACAAAACAAAACAAAAACCTTGAAAGGACAGGACTCCAGAGAAGTCATAGTTGAAGGGTCTCAGCCTCTTCCACATTCAGTTTGCTATTACTATTCAGTTTTCTATTATTAGAATCATTTTTAGCTTTCTAACCAGGTCAAGGAAAATACTAATGACTGCTTCCAAACCTGATGTGGCTACCTGGTTGAGAAAACAGGGAGTTTTAGGAGAAATCACATGTTCCAACACAAAGGCCAAGGGAGAACAATGGAGTCCTCAAGAGATGTTTACATAGACAGATGGCATCAAAGTGAGATGAGTGCTTCCTTCTTCATAAGATATGGATGATGTGCAAGCTTCCAGAAACTTCTATATAGCCCTAGGAAATTGGGCAAATCCCAAATATGATAATTATTACATTTCTTCAGAGAAGTGGAAGTTTAGAGACCACATTAACTCAAGTTACTGGAAAGTATATGGTACCCTGATGGCTTGTTTATGTGTCACTTTGAGTGGGTCATAAAAGTCAAGAAATTTGGTCAGATATTATCTAGATGTTTCTCTGAAAGTGATTTTAGATACTATTAACTTCTAAGTTGGTAACCTGAGTTAAAAAGATCGTTCTCCTTAACTTGGGTGGGTCCCACCAAATCATTATAGTTTGAAAAGAACAAAAGGGCTAGCCTACTGCCAAGTGAGAAGGATTTTTTTCCTGCTTTTGTCCTCAAACAGAAACATCAGTTCTTGAGATTTGAACCTGCTTGCCTTCTGATGGGAACTAAAACCATCACCCTCCCTGGGTCTCAACTTGCTGACCCACCTTGCAGATTTTGGAGCTTGTCTGCCTCCATTATTGATTGTGTGAGTTAGTTCCTGTGTAAGCTTGTGTACTCAAAGTGAAGGAAAAAACATCTGTTTTAAGTTGTCTACCTTCTTGCCATTTCATAGATAACTTGAGCTATGTGTCTTGTTAAGGTTGTCAAGGACTTTTTCTTACTTGGAAGCCTGCTGTTTTCTCATACATACTGGTAGAAGACACCAGACACCTGTGTCAGAAGCAAAGGACTTTCATACTAACCCAAAAGGCAGGAGCCAGAGTTTCATATTCATTTTCCAGTTCTATGCTTTCCAAGTCCCATAGGGATGACACAAAGGACTCATGATAAATACCTGAACAGCCAGGCATGGCAGCATATGCCTGTAATCCCAGTACTTGGGACTGAAACAGAAGGATTTCCAGGACTGGGGATGTGGCTCAGTCATTCAGTGCTTGCCTAGCATGTGTGGGACCCTAGTCACTGTTACCCTGTAACAGTGGTATTCTGTTACAGCAGACCAAAAGTACTAAGATAGATGTTATCGACAGAGTATATAGGAATTATAATGTTCATATATTTAATCTATGACTTTTGTGCATGTGCATAATTTTATGATCAGCTGTACCTGTTGGTATTTAATGATAAACCAATTCAAAAATAATGACTCAAAATATCTATGGTAATTTGGTGCAGGTTATTGTAACAACTCATGACAATTTGATCCAGGTTATTCTAACAATTCATGATGCAAAAAATATCTTTCGTAGAACATAAAACTTAAAAATATTCTTATTAAATAGCTTTATTATGGAGGACCTTATTATATGTAACTTTTTCTCTGAACTAATTTTATTATCATAACCTCATTTTCCCCAGTTTGTTTTCTCTATATAGCTTTTCATTTTATGTTGTATAAATTTTAGCACATTTTCTTGAATTCTTTTTGGATTATGATTAATCCTGTTTCAGTCAAATTCTGCCTGTTTCAGTCAAATGTTTATGTTTTATTAAATATATTGCATGTTATTATTCACAGAAACAGACTATTATAATGATAAAGACATGTATATATTAATTAATGTGCCCTAATTCTATTGTAAAGTCTATATCCCATCTGTTTAAAAGTCTTTAGTAAGCCAAGTGTGGTGGCATGTGCTTGTAATTCCAGTACTTGGGAGAAAGAGGAGGATCACAGATTCACAGCTAGCCTCAGCAACTTACATATATTTATATTAAAGCTGAGGGGTGTATCTTGGAAGTAGAATGCCCCTGGGTTCAATCTCCAGTGCCACAAAAAGTCTTTAATGAGTAAAAATTGAAAATCTTGCAAATGGCCGATAATTACTAATTATACTTGTAAGATACATCTTTAAAACTTTAATGTAGTTAACAAGCCGGGCGTGGTGGCACACATTTGTAATTCCAGCATTTGGGAGGCTGAGAATGGAGGATCCGGGTTCATGGCTAGCCTCAGCTACATAGTGAGGCACTCCACAACTTAGTGAGACCCTATTTCAAAATAAAGAATAAAAAATAGGGTTGGGGGTATAGCTCGGAAGTAGGGTAAAAAACTTGAATGTAGTTAACAATGTAATTTCATCACTGGCTATGCATCCTAATTTTTACTTTTTTTATTGTTAGTACTTTTTTTTCATAGTGATGATGTAAAACAATGTCTACTTTATTATGTATAATAAAATTTACATGTATGTATATATAATGTCATAATGCTTACAACTCATTATTGGAAAATTCTGAAACTTAAAATATAATAGACACATGTTTATAATTTTAGTACATGGAAGGTTGAGACAGGAGAATCATAGGCTCGAGGCCAACACATGGTTAACTTAGCAAGAACTGTTTCAAAATAAAAAATAAAAAGGGCTATAGGTATAGTAGAATGCCCTTCGGCTCAATCCCCAGTACCACTCACACACAAAAAATATAATGGACAACTTCTTAATTTATTTTAAGTTAATGTTCAGATGTCTGAAGAGTGATTTCCAGGAACACTGGATGATATTTTAAGTTTCTAAGGAAACAGCAATATCTGTTAATACTAAGAGAAGTACGAGTTCAGAGAATGCTATGAACAGAATATTTGTGCCTCCTACCCCAAACTCATAAGTCAAAATCCTAATCTTAGCAGGGTGTGGTGCCAGCCTCAGCTACTTAGTGAGGCCCTCTGCAACTTAGTGAGACCCTGTTTCAAAATAAAGAATAAAAAATAGGTTTGGGGATGTAGCTCAGAGGTAGAATGCCCCTGGGATCAATCCCCAGTTACAACAACAAAAAAAATCTAATCTCTAAACTGATGCTATTGTGTGTGGTGGGGGGTAGGTGCTTTTAGCTTTTTGTTATTTAATAAAATTCTTAAGTGTTTCTTTTGGTTAAAGGGGATCATGATATATTACTAAGACCATAAATTCCTCAAAACAGAGAAAGTTTGAGCATTGAGAACTTCCAAAACAATCAATCTGTTGATACACTAGTTGGTAGCTGAATCCTATGTGACAGGTGCTGTTTCAAGTTCTGGTATGTAGTGATGAATAAAACAATCATGGTTGTTGACTCCATGGATTTTACTGTCTAGTGCTGGCTTTTGCCAAGTTGTTAATCTATGTGAAGACACTAAAAGTGTATGAGTTACACTGAATGCAGAGGGAATATTGCCTGATATTTATGTGCCTTTTATCACCTGCAATCTATTACCGCTCCTGGATTCCTTTACTACATTTATTCTAGGTCAGCAATGTTCCTGGGCAGCACTGTAAGACCGATGGAGTCTCCTGCACCCCTTGGCATTCTTTTCTTTTCTGTGGCCTTCATCCATTCATGGCAACACTGCTCCTCAATCCCTGGACTATTATTAGCTTCTGGCTGCACAGAATCCTGTATTTTATCCTCTTAAGCTAGGCTTGCATTACGGGAAGGTCCCATATCACAGCATTACACCTCCCCATCTCAGTCATCTTTTAAAATATCTACTTTCTGACCAAATTATATTTTACCAAAGTAATTCAAAGGAGTGAAGGATGTTATTTCAGAGGAAGATGTGCACACACACACACACACACACACACACAATTAAAAGGACAGCCTGAGTCCTTTTTAGTCTTTTTGTTGTTGTTGCTTTGTTTTTTGAAACAGGGTCAAGCTAGGTTTCTGAGAGTCTCACTACATTGCTGAGGTTGTCCTCAAACCTGCAATTCTCCTGTCTCAGCCTCTCAAATACTGGGGTTACAAGTGTGCACGGTCACACTGTTGGGGTCTTAGTCCGGTGAGCCTCGGAGAGGCCTTGCCCCAAGATGGCGCCTGGCAAGGTGCCAGAGGCAGCTGACTGCTGGATGACTGACAGGTGATAACCTTCCTGGAGGAGGGCTGTACCACCTCGCCCGCATGCACCAGTACGTCAGAGCTCGTGGACAGATAGTGCACACTTATGAGAACTTGTGAGTGGCATGCAGTAACCTCGTGATCACGTCTATGATTGGCCCCAAGTTGCTCCACCTCTGGCCCCACCTCCTACTGCATGGCTTGATAGCAGGGCCCTCCAGCGGGGAGAAAGAGAGCATAGGAAAGTGAGAGAGAGAGTATGTGTGTGAGAGAGTATGTGTGTGAGAGAGTGTATATGAGAGAGAGTGAGTGCAAGAGGGGGGGAAAGAAAACAATAAAGAAGCTTAAACTGGCAACCATGACTGTCGTCTCTCTGGACCCTCGCTGGCGGGGGTCGTGCGTGGGAGGCGATATCACACCAGCTATGGGAAATCTTTTGGGAAGTTTTGTACTGTATCATAGTATCTGCCCTTTTGTCTCCTGTTGTATGTAGAAAGCTATCTATTTTATTATTATATATTTTAACACTTACTTTCAATAAGTCCCTTAACATAACATCTATACCTTACCTTATTTTAAATTGTTTTTTCTTATTACCTGAAAGAAGTCCACCCCTGCAGTCTCCTTACTCTTTCTTCTGTAGAAATTACTCCTTAACATTTCCCTCATCCAAGCTTTTCTTCAGGCTAGAATTCCCTGAAAATGGTGCTCTCCCTAGTCATAATTTAAATTATTTAAGATCGTTATTCCTAGATGAACTTATCCTATAAAAATTACACTACTTCTCCAAAATTTCATCTTTCCTATTATCTGTATTACACACACACTTTTCTCTGTAGATTTATTCTCCAGTTGTTGATTTTAGATCATTTAACATTTCATATTTTGTGCATTACTAACTAGATTGTAGACTCTTTTCAAGTAATATTCCCTTCTCGGAGAAAATTTATCCTGGATAGAAAGATTTTTTTTTTTCTTCTTGCACTACTCAGGGTTAAACCCAGGGGCATTCTACCTCTGAGCTACACCCCCAGCCCTATATATTTTTTTATTCTTTATTTTGAAACAGGGTCTCACTAAGTTGCAGAGGACCTCAATAAGAGGCTAAAGCTGGCTTCGAACCTAGATCCTCCAGTCTCAGCCTCCCAAGTACTGGGATTACAAGCATGCTCCACCATGCCCAGAGATCCTTTTTTCTCCACAGAAAATAAGAAAATAAGTCAGGTAATAACTTACATACCTACTGTTTCTTAAAAGGTAAAATTTATGCAAAGATAAAGGGAAAAGGAACATAAGGTAGAGGAGAGAAAGCAAGCATAAGATGAGACCACACAGAGCTGGTTACAGCTTCACCGGAAATCAGATCTTGGCATTGTGCAAGACCTTTGGAGAAGTTGTATGAACCACTGATTATATGGAAAGAAATTCATCTGATGGCTGCCTCCTACATTCTGACTCTTTTTGGCCAAAGTTTACCCATGGGGTAATTTTCTGTTCTGGTATCCTGCCCCTTCTGGATCACTAAATGGGAAGGCTGATCCAAAGTGTGGCATTGGGAGAAAAAAAAATTAAAAGCATAATGTCTATTACTTTTAAGGAAAAATCACGCTTGGTACTTGAAAACATTTTGAAATTTTATATTTCCTATGTACATTAAATATAAAAATCAAAGATAGGCTTGTGTTCATGTCTTTTACTTGACAAATATTACTACATGACCGAATCTACCAAACATTTGTTTTAGCTGCTGCTAGTAGATAAACTGCCTTCCTTCATATACTTTACTCTTTTTGTAGAGAGGGATGAACGAATAATAAAGTAGCTAAGTAAATTATGTGATGTTTTATAGGGTGATGACTATATGAGAATGAAATAAAGCAGTGAAGCAAATAATATGTGCTCTTTGAGAAGATGTAGAAATTTAAAATAGGAAAGGTATGGGGTAGCCTCTTTAAAAGGACAGCATGTGAACAGAAATTTAAAAGAGGTGAACAAGTGAGGAAAGATTCAAAAGAGGAAAAAGCCAAAGGAAGGGGAAGAATAGATTCCTGGTATGGGAACAGGTTTGATATGTTCAGGGAGGCAGAAAGGAGGTCTATGTGGCTAAAACACTGCGGCAAATACTGAAAGAGAGTGTTTGGAAATGAAGCCTGAATGATTGCAGGGACCAGAAAATGCCAAGCCTTTTAAGCTATTTAAGGATTTGGGCTTTTATTCTGATGGAAATGAGAAGGCATTATAGAGTTTTGAGTAGAGGAGTGACATGATCTGACTTACATTTTAACAGAATCTTTGTGATCCGTTAAGACTAGTTACTACACTACAGGCATATATCCCTCCTTTTTATTTTATTTGTTTTTATCATGCTTTGCTTTATCACCCTTAACATTTTTGTGTTCTTTTTACAAACTGCTGGTCTGTGGCAACCCAGGATGGAGCAAGTCTATGATGCTATTATTGTTGTCAATATCTCAGGTACTCACTACCAATTTTTGCAATAAAATATTTTTAATTAAGGCATTGTATTGTTTCCTTAGACATAGTGCTATTTCACACTCAATATGTTACATTATAGTGTTATAGTGTAAGTGTATTTTTTTATATGTACTGAGAAACAAAAAAGTCTGTGTGACTTACTTTATTGTGTTTCTGGCCATATTGTCATGGTCTAGAATTGAACCCACACTATCTGAGGCATGCCTGTATTGTAACGGTTGTGGATTGGATCAGACAACTTGGTGTGGAGTTATAAATAGTATGTTCTAAGATTCCATGGGCTGCCTGGATAACTCTGAACATCACAGGGCCTCAAGGGCTTAACTGAGTTTACTTTCTTTTCTAGTCTATCCTCCCAACCCTCTGTCTCATTGGAGAAATTCTCACTGAGCTAGTTTTTCTGTTAGTCAGACCAGCTGCACATTGCATTGTCCTTAACTTAGTGGGTTTTACTTCCTTACTAACCCACAGTATTATTCCAACAAGCCAATTTCTTATGGGAATTGTGGGACACCCTACCTTCTTGTTACCACCAAACCTACTTCCTATAGCCTATTATGGTTCACTTTGCAAAACAAGGTGGTAAAGTGGTAAAAGGCACTCAGATCATGGAGGCTAGAAGCCAGAAAAGGTAAGCAGGAGGATTCAAGAATGCAAACACAGTCCTCAAGGCTACTTCCTCAGAGACCCGCCTCATTTAGTTACACTGCACTTGCCTAGGTTACCATCCAATAAAGCCACACAATGGATTTCTTCACTGATGATATTACTATCCTCATAATTTAATTATATCAACTCCACATGCTTTCTTCTCTCTGGGGATCTCACTGTCAAAATCTCCCTGATACCACAGCTGGCCTCTGAGACTTGATGAAGTATGCAAGGATTAAGTGAGCACCCCCAGTACCCCTCTGGAGTAGTAGTCCTGGGAGGAACAACCCAGGGTGGAGGATAGATAGTCCTCAGCCTCCCTGTGGTTTCTGGTAACAATCTATATGATGGTGTGGCATCGTCCAAAGGATTGGAACCATGTAAGACTTCAGAAGTGCTGGAGGTAAAACAGCCAGGCACTGGCACTGCCAGGGCAGGGCTTGGCAGGCGGAGGAGGTGGCCAATGCAAATGGAGCCCATTGACCCCTCACCTAACCCCTTGCCAGCAGCCACTGCAGTCCTCAGACCTGTGCATAGTTGTGCCTGAGACACTCACCCAGGCCCACTTCTGAAAGGAAGTGATGTACTCAACCAGCTTCCAGTCAGGGAGGCTGGGCCCCACCTTCATATTAGGTATCTTAAAGGGACCATGTCATCCAGGAGGATTAAAAGAGACCTGGAGGCTACCAGTGTGGACTGCAGGAAGTCAGGGCTAAGGCTCTGTGGGAGATCACCCCTGCAGCTGCCCTGGGATGAGTGTGCTCAGCATCTGCTGGACATGGTGGCTCAGCAGTAGCAACAGCTCTTAAACACCATTGCTGTCTGTAAGGAAAAGGTAAAATGCCAGCCCAACAAATAGTTTTGGTGCCCTGGCAGCATCTTCACTCAAAATGAAGCTGAGTATATCCTGGGGATGGATGGGTTGGAGGGATTGACTGTACAGACAATTAGAGAATTCTAGCTAATGGGAACATATGGCAAAGACCATCACTAGAGACATCCCTATCATACTCCCTTACAATTCCCACAAATCATGAAGATTGTGAATGTACAGCAGTACAAGTTACCAGGGAGGCATAAGGATATTGGACACATGATACGGAAGCAAAAAGAGGCAAGTGTGATCTATCTGGCTCATAGCAAATTCAACTCATTCAGTATAAAAACCTGACAATTCCTGTCACAAGACAATAGACTATGAGGGGGATAAATAAAGTGATACCACCCTTACTTGTAGTGGTACCCAATATTTCAGAACTGATGGATCACCTGCCACATAAACTGGGACAATTCCACTATGTTGTACGCTTGGTGAATGCCTTTTTCTTCATTGACATTAATCTGGAAAGCCAAGAACAATTTTCTTTTACCTGAGAAGGGTGGCAATAGACCTTTTTGGTATTGCTCCAGGGATACTTGTATAGTTCCACCTTGTGTCATGGTTTGGTGGCACAGAATTTAGCCTGTTAGTAGAAGCCTGAGTTGTACCATTATATCAATAATATGCTAACCTCTAATTCTCTCACAGAGTTAGAAGCAGCTGTTTGCAGCCTCCGAGCTGCTCTCCAGAAATGGAGTTATCCTTGGTCAGAAATGGTCAGACAGTTACAGACATATCTGGGTTTTTTGGCAAATGTTTATACCCCACTAAACTATGCTTATGTGTTCTTACATCATCTTGTCTATAGGGTGGTAACTTGGAATTGGACCCTTGAGATAGAAATTGCATTTACTGCCCCCAAGAGAGCAGTAGCACAGGTACAAACTCTGCGGGTAGTAGACTCTGTCCTTCCTTTCTTGCTAACAGTCCAAGTAGATGATGCAGGTTTTGGGTGGGGATTATGGCAGCAACAAGGTGATAGGAATAGCTCAATTGAATTTTGGTCATAGCTATGGAAAGGGACAGAGGTACTACTCTCATTAAAAAACAGTTAGTGGCCGTGTATGCTGCTCTCTTAGCTTGTAAACCCATTACAGGTATTGGGTCAGTGATGGTGCAGACCATCTACCCTATTAAAGGCTAGTTATGATCTTGGACTTGTGCCCTCTGACCAAGTGGAGTACATACATAGGGTAATGAACACAGTTTTCTAGTAGCTCTTTTTCTGAATAGCTACATACTCTGCTGGGGCTTATATATTTCTGAGTGACATCTCGCTTGGAACCCATGAAGGTAGGAGATGTCCCAAGTTTCTATGAGGAAGGAAAAGCCCCAGAGAAATAGGAGACACCCCAAATCCCTATGACAAAAGGAAACCTCCAGTATCTGTGGAAGCATGGTTACCGATGGCTCCTGTCATGGGTAGCTGCACATGTGGATGGCTGTGGCTTTACAGCTGATATGAAAACATTTTGGTATGAGACCAGTGCCAGAAGCTCTAGCTAATGGTCCAAGCTCCAAGAGGTTTGGTTAGTTCTCATAGAGGAGACTTGGCCATTGCATGTCTGTACAGACAGCTGGGTAGTATACGAGATCTAACCTTATGGCTGTCCCAATGGGTGGCACAAGACTGGTTGATTGGGCACCACCAGATGTGGGTCAAGGATATGTGGGAGAGCCTGTGGAAACATCACCTCCAGGAAGGAGGTACTATATATGATGTCCCAGGTATAGGCCGTGGCAGTCCCCCAGTAATGATGCTGCTGATACTTTAGTGTATGTTTGGGCTTTCCAACTACCCCTGTAGTCTTTGTCAGTATTACCATGGCTACATGAGAAACTAGGACACATAGGCACCTGCACTATGGGACTCATGGTGGGGATTACCTCTTAACCATGCTCAAGCTCAAGTTAAGTCCTTACAGGAGGACCCGCTTACAGCCTAGTAGAACTCACTGGACTCCTCCTGAAGAGGGGTATTGACTATCCCCAGCTATGTGGCTAAAGGACTACTGGTAACCTGTTACACTCTCTTTTTGTACTGTGATCTTTGGGTCCAAAAAATGCATTCTGGGTCGTCATGCACCACCACCTTGTAGAAGGTGGAGTGTGGAGCCCAGCAGTAATATAGGTCAGTGGTGAAGACATGATCTTGCTCATCCTACACACCCACAGATGAGAAGCATGACTGGGTAAAACACAACACTCCTGTGCACGTCCATGCTGGCATGGACATATGATATTTTGCCCAAAATCCTATATAAGGAACAGTTCTGTAGAATGAAGCTGTTGTTCTTCTCCTGATGATAATTCCATGTGCTATCTTCTCTCTGGGGATCTCACCGCTGAAATCTCCTCTGTAACCATAGTTTGCCCCTGACATATATATTTTATTAATTTCTTAAGTTTATAGCATACTATCTATGTCTTCCACCATAATATAAACCCCACAATGTCAGGATTCTGTTTTGAGTTCATTGCTGATTCCCTAAAACCTAAGATAGTACTAGACTCAGAGTAGGTGCTCAATAAGATGAATTTGTAAATACATTTATAATTTCTAAATATCTTAGTAGCAGTTCCCTCTTAAAAGTTTTTTAATTTATTCAGAAAGATAAATGAGCTCATTCTTTTCTCCACCTTATGCATGTTGGATATTACTCTAAAGTAAAGGCCATTATAACCAACAATATTTATTTAGTGAAAGTAATATTTATTGTGAAAATTAAAGAAATATGTTTTGATTAAATTGTGCCATGTTCTGGGTCACATGCTGTTAAACAATATTTGTTCCCCGCTTTTACTCTGTTTATAGTTGGTTATAAACAAACGACAATGAAATAGAAATCATATCTGCCAAAATTTTGGATGCATTAGTAGTGGCCATTTAGAAAATTATGCTCAGACTTTGACCCAGGTCAATTAACTCTGCCCTCTAAGCTGCTGCAAGTGGAATGTTACCTCATGAGTAATATCTCTGAACAAGACTTATTTTATTCATAATTCTATTTATGAAAAAACTAACACTTAGCTGGGCATGGTGGTATTTGCCTGTGATCCTAGTACTTGGGAGGATAAGACAGGAGGATCGAAGTTTTGAGGCCATCCTCAGCAACTTAGCAAAACCCTCAGAAACTTAGTGAGACTTTGTTTCAAAATAAATAAAATAGGGCTAAATAAAATGTCTAGCTAAGAGTTAGAATGTCCCCTAGGTTAAATCCTCAGTACCAAAAGTAACAAACAAACAAACAAACAGGCAGCAACAGCAAAAACTAGTTCAGTAGTGCTTAACAATTTGGTGCTGAGCAAATATATAAATATTCCTGAAAACATAATGAGTTGGTAGAGCAGGATAGCAGGATAAAACTCATTCTACCTCCCTATTTTCATGGAAGAGCTGTTCTCATAGATGCCATATACTAAAATGTTTATGAGAAAAATCTTCAGATACAGAATTTCCAGATAAAAGTATTTTAAACAAAACAAAACTTTATGCCTCTTATCTATTTTGAGATACAGAACTGATTGAATAGGAAATTAAATAAAAAAGGAATAGGAAATTAAATAAAAAGCATGGTGATGCATGCTTGTAATCCCAGTACTTGGAAAGCTGAGACAAGAGGATCCCTTGTTCGAGGACAGATTCAGCAACATAGAGAAGCTCTCAATAAGCTAGCAAGACTGTTTCACAAACAAAATATAAAAAGGGTTGCTGGTGGTGTAGCTTGGAGGTAGAATGCACCTGGGTTCTATCCTTACTATCACACACAGAAAATAAAAGCATATTTCATAAGAAAGCTATCTTTGAAACAAACAAATACCTGGAAAACCTAGACCACATGTTTGTGAGAAAGTTAGGGTCCATCCCTTTTGGCAGAACTATCATGAAGAGGCTCCTATGAATACAGAAGGAGAGGGTGAAAATTTCCAGGAAAAGGTAAGTGAGAGACTCCTGGATTTGTAATCTACTCACTAGTCATTGCTTCACAAAGACTTAACACTGTTAGAATCCTTCATTGTTCTTTGGGATTTAGTTGGCTATTTGGAAGGCACCAGCTCTAGCTCTCCCCTATGTCTGATCATTGAAACATTCATGCATCTTTTGTTTCTATGAAATCAGCACAAGCACACTGTTCCATGCAGTATCACTTTCCTGAATTTTTTAATAAAGTCATCAGTCCACTAACTGAAGGTCTCCACAGTCCTCAAATGGAAAACAGATCTGCAGAAATTGTTTTAACAACGGTAAAAGAATGACCTATCTCTGCATGAAAAGAACATTAAGACTTCAAATGTTAGCTTAACATTTGAATGTATAATTGAAGAAAATGTGTCCAGATGATTTCATGTTAACTCAGCATCCTAGTAATCACAGGCACATTGTGCCTATTTGTCTAAGAACACTTATGCATCTATGTCGTGCTCTTCTCTTGGTTCACTTAATCAGAATTAAAAAAGGTGAAGTAGATACTCTGTGCAAGTGAATTGATTGGATTTTAGACTTTCTAACAAGATGAATACAGTTTGCATCTCTAGTGAAGACTAAGGAACTTTGTGGTTGTTGGATTATGATCTCTATATTATTAACTCTTAAATAATATGTAATATAGAAAACTAGACAGCAAAGTAGTTACTTCAAAATTTAGTTTAAAATGATTTCTTACTAAACCATTAATATAAGATCATTTTCTTATAATATGATTCTCTTTTTGAAGTTAAGGAAAATCCTGATTAATTGAAGCCTTGGCTATGGGTTTCTGTTAATCAAAAGTTTTACTGCATCTTCTTTCCAAATTCACCTTTGATGTTAATTAGAAATTTAATTTTTAATTTTCATACCTTTGTGACTATAACTATCCTCTTTAGATATTGATGTACTTTCAATTTTTAAGACATGTCATTAAAATATCATAAGCTGCAAAATATTATTCCTGACATGGGAAATCTTAATGAAGGGAGGAAAATTTCAAGTAGTATATTGTAGTTATTAATTTATAAATAGCTTAGTTATAAGCCAATTCTGTCACAAATAGAACAACATTCTAAATTTAATTTTTGCTAGTGTTGTTATACTTCATTCCTTTCTATTATTTATCATATTTTT
>PVLC010025128.1:0-23954 GCA_004027655.1 Graphiurus murinus
AAAAAAAAAAAAAAAAAAAAAAAAGAAGTAATCTTTTTTCTATTCTAGTGGCAATTTTGTCACTTTTTAAATTTTTTACTTATATTGTAATTATTTGTCTCCATCCTTTTATTGCTAACATATTTTGTACCTGGAACTTAAATATTAGATGAGTGAAATAGAAAAATGAATGATTAAATGAGTGGCAAAAATCTTTTCTTTTGCAGCAGAGAAACACACAAGATTGCAGTATTTTATGTTGCTGAAGGACAAGAAGATAAGCACTCCATTCTCACCAATACAGGAGGAAGTCAGGCATATGAAGATTTTGTAGCTGGCCTTGGTTGGGAGGTATTTTTTTTTTAATTATACCTTTTAATTATATCATTTCACAGTCATCTCTTGGTATCTTTGGGGAATTGGTCCCAGGCTCACTCCTGTGCCTCTGTGTTTACCAAAATCCAAGGATGCTTAAGACTCTTACACAAATGATAAGAGTTTTTTATATGATCTACATATATTTTCCTGTGTACTTTAAATCATCTTTTGATTACTCATTATCCCCAATACAATGTAAATAGTATATAAATAGTTGTCCTTCTGTATTAAGAAGTAATGAGAAGCTGGGCATGGTGGCACACACTTGTAATCCCAGCATTTGGGAGACTGAGGCTGGAGGATCCGGGTTCGCAGCCAGCCTCAGCTGCTTAGCTTAGTGAGGCACTCTGCAACTTAGTGAGACCCTGTTTCAAAATAAAGAATAAAAAATAGGGCTAGGGGTATAGCTCGGAGGTAGAATGGCCCTGAGTTCAATCCCCAGTACTGCAAAAAAAGAAGAAGAAGAAGAAGAAGTAATGACAAGACAATAATTCCATACATGTTCAGCACAGGTAGTTGTTTTGTTTTTGAGTATTTTCCGTTTGTTTGAATCTGCCGATGTGTGGAACCCTTGGCTGTTCAGAAGCACAAGGTTCTTTTTCTTTTTCTTTTCAGCATATTTTAGAGTCACAACAACTTAACTGGTGTGTTATTGTTGCTGACATATGTCTCATCTGGAAATACACCAGCAGTTTGGACTTTAAAGGAAGAATGTTGAGTGTATTTTGAACAATACTTTTTCAAAGAACATTAAATTCAGGTTTAGAAGATCTGGATTTTCCTTACATTCATGACCCACCAGACTATTGGCCTTCAAATGAGGACCTTAGAGCTATACAAAGGCTTACTGGGGAGCATGTAGTCATATAGTTTTCAGAAAGTTAGTTTCCAGATTCTTGACTTACTAATAATGCCAGAAGACCTTTCTGTGCTCTCTTCTTTGTTAAAAAAAAAAAAAAAAAAAGGAAAAGGTCTTTTCCTATTCTTCTGCTTTGTAAAAAAAAGTGCACACTACTCGACCTTACCAAATCCTACTTTATCCCAGAGAGGTTTGGCATCAATTCAAGAGCATGTTCTCCTAAGGGAGAGTCTCTGAGGGCAAAGCAAGAAGTATTGAAAGGTATTGCATTTATGTTGTCCTGGAAACCAACTGATTAGGGTTCCTGTACAATGTCATATTTAGAATTATAGCCGGGCATAGTGGTGCACGCTTGTAATCCCAGTACTTGGGAGGCTGAGACCAGAGGATCCAGGTTCTCAGCCAGCCTCAGCTACTTAGTGAGACCCTGTTTCAAAATAAAGACTTAAAAATAGGACTGGAGGTGTAGCTCAGAGGTAGAATGCCCCTGGGTTCAATCCCCAGTACTACAAAAAAAAAAATAAAGAAAAGAAAAAAAACTAAACAAAAAAATATCAATTTTAGAATTATAACTCAGAACCTAGGTCTTTGTCATAGGGGTTTGGGTTAATATGTTTATTTGAATTGAAAAATAATAAAGTATCACATGTTCTGACAGAAAATCAATGTAGTATGGCTGATTGATTTATCACTAAGCTAATAGTAGATATTTAATGAATATTAAATCAGGCAAATTTGCAGTTTCAAAATTCTGATGAAAGTATACTTAAGGCACATATATTCAAAACATACAGTACACCAGAAATTTTATCCTTGGCAATCAAGCTTTTTTTTTGGTTTTGGTTTTGGGTTTGGGTTTGGATTTGGGTTTGGGTTTGGGTTTTGTGTGTGAGTGTGTGTGTGTGTGTGTGTGTGTGTGTGTGTGTGTGTGAGTGTGTGTGTGTGTGTGTGTGTGTGTGTGTGTGTAGTAGTAGTAGTAGTAGTAGTAGGAATTGAACCCAGGGGCTTTCTACCTCCAAGCTGCACCCCCAGCCCTATTTTATTTTTTAAACAGAGTCTAAGTTACTGAGATCATCTCTGTGTTGCTGAGGTTGAACTTGAACCTTTGATATTTCTGTCTCAGCCTCTCACATGCTGGAATTACAGGTGTGCACCACCATGCCCAGCCCTTGGCAATCATTTAAACATGTGATGAAATTTTTTATTATAGTTGTCAATTTAACAATAATTTTTCAAATTTCTTATAGAGAATATGTGTGCAGAATTGTTGAAGACAAACACATGAAAAGATCCTCAACATCGTTAGCCATCAGGAAAATGCAAATGAAAACCATAGCAAAATATAAATTTATACCCATGAGGGTGGCTAGGATCAAAAAACCAGATAAAGCCAAGTATGGTAATGCAAGCCTGTAACCATAGTACTTGGGAAGCTGAGGAGGATCACATGTTTGAGGACAGCCTCAGCAATATAGCAAAACTCTCAGCAATGTAGAAAGACTCTCCGCAACCTAGCAAGACCCTGTTTCGAAACAAAAAAATAAGTAGCTCAGAGGTAGAATGCCCCCTTGGGTTCAATCCCCAGTACCACATTAAAAAAATCAGATTAAAAACTCTGATTTGCCAGATTTAGAATAATCTGAACCCTTACACATTGTTAAACAGGGTATAAAATGGTGTAACCACTGTGGAAAGTAGTCTAGCAGTTTATCAAACAGTTATATAGATTTGATATAACCAAACAGCCCTATTCCTAGCTACAGACCCAAGAGAAACCAAAACATACGTCTACATATAACCTCTACATATATGATTTAGTAGCACTATTCATAATAACAAAATGGTAGAAAAAGTCGAATGGATAAACAAACTGTGGTGTATTCACACAAGGGAACATTATTTAGCCATAAAAAGGAATGAATAGTGATATGTACTACAACAGTAATGTACCTTGAAAACATTATGCTAAATGAAAAAAAGTTACAAAAAAAATCCCTTAACGGGTACAATAGTACATGCCTGTAATCCCAATACATGGGAGACTGAGACAGAAAGATCACAGGTTCAAGACCAGCCTCAGCAACTTAGCTAGACCCTCAGCAAATTAGCGAGACCTTGTTTCAAAATTAAAAAGGGGATAGGGGTGTAGCTCAGAGATAGTGTTCCTTGGTTCATTTCCAGTACAAAAAAAAAAAAAAAAAAAAGGCCCTTACAAAAGCCAAAGGACCAGGGAAAGAGCAACCTAAAAAAAGTAGAAGTGGTCTACTCCATTCTAATACAACAGAATACCCTGACCGTATCCTTACCCCTGACAACAAAGGCTCCTGTAGGTAGTCTAGACTTTCACCTTTATGGGGCAATAATGAAGTACCCTGATACCACACTGGGGTAGTATCAGATAATGTCAGAGAAGGCCAGAAAACAAACACTTTCATCTCCACCAGTTGATAATGAACCCCCCATCCATACCCCACACTCCAGTGTTATTGGAAACTACATGGAAAACCTGGAATTCCATTCCCACCCAACGGTAATGGGATGCTACTCCCCTTTCCACTGAAATAGTGTCAGAGAAGGCCTAGAGGAGAGGTAAGACTTTCACCACCACCCAGTGGTAATGAAGCCACTTGACCACTGTACCAGTGGGCATCACGTAGGAAGCCAGAACTCCTTCCTCCATCGATCAGTGATGAGGTGCTCCGTCCCTTCCCAAGTGTCAGTGAAGGTTTAGTGGGGAACCCATATTCCTACCTTCATCTGGCAGTAATGAAGCAGCACCTTTTCCCTCTCCCCACCCTTTTCCCTGCTGGAGCAGTATTACAAAACAACCAGCTAAGACATATTAAGATTCAGAGTCTTAAAATATGAAAATGTCGTTTTCAATCAAAATCACTTATCATATAAGAACCAGGAAGGTCTCAAATGGAATGAAAAACATAGTCAACAGATACTTACACCAAAATAACAATTTTTTTTTTTTTTTTTTTTTTTTTTTTGCGGTACTAGGGATTGAACTCAGGGGCGTTCTACTTCCAAGCTATACCCCCAGCCCTATTTTTTTTATTCTTTATTTTGAAACCGAGTCTCACTCAGTTGTGGAGTGCCTCACTAGGTAGCTGAGGCTGGCCGCAAACCTGGATCCTCCGGTCTCAGCCTCCCGAATGCTGGGATTACAAGCGTGCGCCACCACGCCTAGCATCAAAATAACAAAATATTTTAAAGAAGCCATTTCAAACTGCTTCAGTGAGGAATTAGGAACACAATTGAAACAAAAATAGAAAATCTCGGCAAAAAAACAGAAAACACAAAACAACCACATGGAATTTTTAGAGCTCAAAATATAATAACTAAAATAAAAAGCTCAGTAGTTGGGGCTCAACAACATTGGCATGGAGATGGGAGCACAGAAGAAAGAATCAGTAAACTGGAAGATAATAAAACAGTAGAAATCATCCTGAACATCAGAGAGAAAAAAAAAACACCTAAAAACAATGAACACAAAGCATCAGGGACCTGTGTGACTATAATAAAAGATCTAACATTCCTTTATTTTGAGTCCCAGAAGAAGAAAAAGAGGCTGGGTCTGAAAAGGTACTTGAAGAACTGAATAGACACTTCCCAAAAGAAGAAATGCAAACGGCCAATAAATCCATGAAAAAAAAATGTTTAACACATTAGTAATCAGGGAAATATGGATCAGAACTATACTGAGATTCCATATAACTCCAGCTGGAATGGCAATCTTCAAGAACACAATAATAAATGCTGGTGAGGATGTAAGGAAATAGGAACCCTTATATACTGTTGGTGGGATTGCAAATTAGTGCAGCCTCTGTGGAGTCAGTGTGGAGGTTCCTCAGAAGACTAGGAATGGAACTACCACAGGACCCAGATAAACCATTCCTCAGTATCTTTCCACAGGAATTGAAGTCAGACTATTATAGTGATACTTATCTATCCATGGTTATAGGAGCACAATTCACAAGAGCCAAATCACAGGACCAGCCTAGGAATCTGTCAACAGATAAATGGATTATGAAACTGTGGTATATGCACACAAGAGAATTTTTTCAGCCGTAAAGAACAAAATTATGGAACTAGAGAATATTATTCTAAGTGAGATTAACCAGTCACAGAAAGTGAAGGATTGTATGTTTTTTTCTCATGTGTGGAAGCTAGGGAGAAGTTGAGAAACAAAAGGGACTTTAGATAAAGAAGGAAAAATTCCAGTAGAATCGTAGAGGGGTTTTGGAGAGGGAGGTAAGAAGGGGAAAAGATAGACTTGATGAAGGAAACAGTTTAAATAATGTTCTTTGTATATATGAAGTTATCAACACCAATCTCAGTAATATGTATGGGGAGGGAGAGGGAGGAATCCAGAAGGAAACACACCAGGTGCTGTGTGCATATATGTTTCTGTCACTCTGAACTCAATGATGTATAATTACAATGCTCCAATAATAATATTTTTTTAATGGCTAAAAAGCTTCTCGAATTTGGCAAGAGACATAAAGCTATAGTTTTGAGAAACTGGATCAAACCCAAACAGGCTAAAACAAAAAACAAAACAAAACAAAAACCATCATAAGACTCATCATAATTTAATTTTGAAAATGAAAAGTCAAAAATAAATCATAAGCAGAGAAAACATGTACCTTTTTCTATAGGAAGAAAACAACTAAAAATGATAGCAGATATTTTTCAAGTGCTGGAAGTAAAGTGTCAACTTAGAATACTGTAACTAGTGAAAATATCATTTAGGAATGAGAGGAAAGAGAAAACATTCTTAGATGAAGAAAAACTTAGAGAACTTGTTACCAGCAGATCTACCCTAAAAGAATCATTGAAAGAAAGTTTGGTCGCAGAAGAAATTTTAAAAGAAGGAACTTAGAAGTATCAAGAAGGAAGCTAGGCGTGGTGGCTCACGCTTGTAATCCCAGCATTTGGAAGGCTGGGAGGATCCGGGTTCGCGGCCAGCCTCAGCTACCTAGTGAGGCACTCCATAACTTAGTGAGACCCTGTTTCAAAATAAGGAATAAAAAAATAGGGCTGGGGGTATAGCTCAGAAGTAGAATGCCCCTGAGTTCAATCCCCAGTACCGAAAAAAAAAAAGTATCAAGAAAGGAGGCCGCATCTAGTGGTATATACTTGTAATCCCAGTACTCGGGAGACTGAGACAGGAGGATTGCAGGTTTGAGGCCAACCTCAGCAACTTAGTGAGACCCTGTTTCAGAATAAAAAATAAAAAGGACTGGGAGTGTAGCTCACAGCTAGAGCACCCCAGGTTTCAATTTGTCAAAAATAAAGTGAGAACATTGCAAGAAAAATTACGGGTTAGATATACTAGACTTTCCTTCTTCTCTTGAGTTTTCTTATGTTTGACAATTGAAGCAAAAATTATAACACTATTTGGTGTATTTCTAAATATATGTAGAAGAAATATTTATGATAGCTATGTTATAAACATGAAGATAAAGGGACATGCAGTAAAATAGAGTTACTGTACTCAAACAGGCATACTGGTAGACTGTGGTAAGATACACCACACACACACACACCTGCTATACCTGTAGCGGCCACTAAATAGTATACAAAAAAGGATACTAGAAAAAAAATAGATAAATAAAAATAGAATTTTATAAAATATTCTAGTTACCCATAGGAGCCAGGAAAAATAAATAAGATGGTAGGCTTAAGCCCTAACCTATTAATAAATTATATGAAATATATATATGATCTAAGTATACCAAGAGATTGGCAGAGTGGATTAAACACAAATCACCTATGTGTTATTTAAAAGAAGCTTGTTTCAAATATAACAATATAATCTGGCAGGAAATTTTTTAATGGATCCTGGGCGCAGTGATGCACACCTGTAATCCCAGCAACTGGGAAGGCTGAGGCAGCAGGACAGCAAGTTCAAAGGCAGCCTAAGCAACTTAGTGACACCCTGTCTCAAAATAAAGAATAAAAGGACTGGGGATATAGATAAGTAGTAGAGTTCCCCTGGGTTCATATCTCAGTCCAAAAAAAAAAAGGAAAGTCAAAGATTTGAAAAATTAAGTTGCATTAATATTAGAATTTTTTTAATTTTTTTTTTTTTGGTACTAGGGATTGAACCTGAGGCATTCTACCTCTGGGCTACTCCCCCCCGCCCCCCACGCACCTGAATGATTTTATTTCTTATTTGGAAACAGGGTTTCACCAGTTTGCTGAGAGCCTTGCCAAAGCTGGCTTCGAACTTGTGGTTCTCCTGTCTCAGCCTCCCAAGTACTGGGATTAAAAGTATGTGCCACCATACCCAGCTTAAGCAGATTTTAGAGCAAGGAAAATTTCCAGAAACAGAGAGCATTATGTATATAAGAATGAATCCACCAAGAAGACAACAATCTTAAATATATGTGCATCAAACTACACAGTTGTAAAAGATGTGAAGCAAAAACTGATAGAGGCTGAAGAATAGACAAATCCATAATTATAGTTAGAGACATCACCCCCTCTCAATAATAGAATTGGACAGAAAATCAGCAAGAGTATGAATAACTCAACACCATCAACCAGCAATATCTACTCTACATTTATAGTCCACCTCACCCAACAGCAGCAGGATTCACATTCTTTTCAAGTGCCCACAGAACATATACCAAGATAGCCAATATCCTAGCTGTGTAGAGAAAACCCAAGCATTGAAATTATGCAGTATGTTCTCCATCCACTGTGGTATCAAACCTGAAATCATTAACAAAGGATAGCATTAAAATCTCCAAACATAGCCGGGCGTGGTGGTGCACACTTGTAATCCCAGCATTTGGGAGGCTGAGACCGGAGGATCCGGGTTCATGGCCAGCCTCAGCTACCTAGTGAGGCCCTTCACAACTTTGTGAGACCCTGTTTCAAAATAAAGAATAAAAAATAGGGCTGGGGGTATAGCTCAGAGGTAGAATGCCCCTGAATTCAATCCCCAGTACCGCAAAAAAAAAAAAAAATCCAAACATGTAGAAAAGTTACATAGTATGTGATTCCATTTATATAACCTTATTGACAGTTACAGAAGTGGAGAACAAATGAACAGTTGCCCAGGGGTTTAGGAAGAACTGGAGCAGGAAGGGAATAGATGTGGCTTACATAACAGAGCAACATGAGGAATCCTTGTGTTGACTGTGTGTGTGTGTGTGTGTGGTACTGGGGATTGAATCCATGGACATTCTACCTCTTAGCTACACCCCGAGCCCTTTTTATTTTTAATAATGAAACAGGGTCTCACTAAGTTACAGTGCACTAGCCTTGAACCTGCAATCTCCCTGTCTCAGTCTCCTTAAATGTTTGTCTCTTAACCATATCAATGTCAGTAACCTAGTCACAATATAGTTTTGCACTATGAGACCAAGTAAAAGATGCATAGCATTTTTAAACTACTGTTACTTTATTTGTTCATGTGAATCTGCAATTATCTCCAAGTGTTTACTTTAGAAAACAGAGATCAGCAAGTGTTACAAAAGTGTTTGCAGCAAAGGAATACTAAATTAAGACTTCTTTTCATAACCAGAGAATTGATTTGAAAATTAGTAACTTTCTCCCTAAAAAAAAAAACCTGTACTGAGCTATAATTTTTCACCTATCAGATTAGCAAAGACTATAAAGCTTGGTAATTTTGAGAGGTAAATTTTGGTAATATTTGATAAGGTATGAGAAGGCACTCTTATACATTATTGAGCCCACTCTGACTTAAAGTGGACCCCCTTTGACTGAAAGTTTATTATCTGTTCACAGATCTGCTTTCTCAAATGGGACATGATATATGTTCAGCATTATTTACTGAAGCATTGACTAATGGCAAAAGATGGCAAATATCCTTCAAGTAGGAAACTAGCTACATTATTATATACTACTAAAATGAACTTCTGTAAAGCCATAAAAAATTAGGAAGTTCTTTATATAAGGAGTATTTTTCAAGATATTTTAAGTATAAAAGCAAGGTACAGAACAGTGTATATCCATGTGCACACACATAAGAATTATATATGCAGAGAATGTTATTGGAAGGATGCTTAAATTGCTGTCTTTAGTGGGGTACTAGTTAGTGACAAGTGAAAGATTTGGAAGGAAAAATTTTGTTGTACCTTTTTATACTCCTGATTTGGGGGGAGGGGGTACTAGGAATTGACTCCAGAAACATTCTACTTCTGAGCTACACCCCCAGCCCTACTTTATTTTTTATTTTGAAATGGGACTCACTAGGTTGCGTGCACTGCCATACATGGCTACTTTTTTTGTTTTGGTTTGGTTTTGGTTTTTGGTTTGGGGTTTTTTTGTTTTGGTTTTGTTTTTGTTTTTTTGATACTGGGAATTGAACCCGGGGGCATTCTACCTCCAAACTACATCCCCAGCCCTTTTTATTATTTTATTTGGAAACAGGGTCTCACTAAGTTGCTGAGGGTAGCCATGAACCTACAATCCTCCCAAGTACTGGGATTACAGGCATGTACCACCATGCCCAGCTTGAATCTTTTATTTGTTTATTTATTTATGTATTTTGGTGCTGGGAATTGAATCCAGGGGCTTTCTACCTCCAAGCTACACCCTCAGCCCTATTTTATTTTTATTTTTTTGAAACAGGGTCTGGGTAGGTTGTTGAGAGTCTCACTACTTGCTGAGGCTCTCCCCAAACCTGCAATCTTCCTGTCTCAGCCTCCCAAATACTGAGATTACAAACTTGCACCACCACATCTGAGTCCAGCTTGAATTTTTAATAGAGTATGACTTATTCAAAAAATAAAATTTAAACGAGAAAAGATCAAGGCAATCTTACAGTAATGGCATAAAAATTAAGCTGTCATTCATATGTTGATATTTAAAATGTATTCAGTTCACCTACAGTAGGGATTTGTTTTTATAATTGTCCATTTTATCAGATGTTCAGATTTTATTATTTTAAAGCATGCATAAGTGGTTTTTCTCTGAGTGGAAAGACAGAGTGATTTTTAATTTTTCTTTTTCTTTGCTATATTTCCCTAATTTTTTCCAGTGAATAAGATTTCCTAGCTTCCGTGCCTCACACAAGCCCAGGGGATACTATTCAGTGCAAAATGGCCCCTCTGTTAATCTATATTGTATACATATAATGCGCATTATATACACAATAAGGAGATAAAGTTTTAAGTTAATTTGTAGATTATTTTTTAGTTTTTAAAATGTAATTGAAAGCCAGGCATGGTGGCATACAACTGTAATCTCAATGCAGGATTGCAGTTTCAAGGCCATCCTCAGCAACCTAGTAAGACTCTGTCTCAAAATAAAAAATTTTTAAAAAGAGCAAGGTTGTCTCTCAGAGGTAGAATGTCCCTGAGTTCAATCCCTAGTACCAAAAAATATATATATTTATATGTTTATATAAAAATATATATATATATATATATATATATATATATATATATGGCTCAGGAACTGAGCATGGTAGCACATACTTGTAATTCCAGTACTTGGGAGGCTGAGACAGGAAGATCATAGGTTCAGAGCCAGCCTCAGCAACTTAGCAAGGCAAGGCTCTCAGCAACCTATTGAGATTCTGTTTCCAAATAAGATATAAAATAGGGCTGGGGTATAGCTTGGAGGTAGAATGCCTCTGGGTTCAATCCCCAATACCAAAAAAATAAAAAAGGGCTCAGGGTGTAGCTTGGAGGTAGAATGTTCCTGGGTCTGATCCCTAGTGCCAAAAAAAGAGTAATAGTAATTGAAGTATAGTTCTGTATTTTTGTCTTTTAATTTTTTGGCGATGGGTATTAAAAAAAAGCTAGGAAGCTGGTTTTATGAATAAATGACATACCTAATTAGTCATTTTATCATTGACATTTTTGTTTTACTGTTTCCCCAATCATCTCCAGATTTGGTTTTTTACTCTCTGAACTTGGCTTCTCCTTCTCACAGCCATTATAATTTACCATTAACACCTAGTTGCTTAATAAAAGATGCATAGTGCACAGCAGTTGATTTCTTTACTAATTAACTCCTACTAATGAGAGATCCTCTCTACTTAAGAAAAAATACTAGTGTGAACAGATCAGCTCTACCTAATAGAATTATCTCTTAGTATTCATGACAGATTGGTTCCAGTGCCCCCTTAGGATACCAAAATCTGTGGATGCTCAAGTTTCTTATATAAAATGGCATAGTGTTTGCATAATGCACATCCTCCTGTATACTTTAAATCATTTCCATATTGCTTATAATACTTAAACATTATGTAAGTAGTAGTTATGTTGTATTGTTTAAGGAACAAGACAGGAAGAAAAGTCTGTACATGTTCAGAAATAGACATAATTTTTTTTCCTAAATATTTTCGATGCATAGTTGATTGGATCTGGGAATGTGGAACCTGCAGATACAGAGGATTAACTGAGATGCTAAACTTAGTATTGAGTAATAACATGCAAAAGACTTTGTTTCTTATGTTTGTGTAAGTGAAAAGTTGGAGTCTTTTCCAACAGTGTTTTTGAGTTGTATGTAGTTGATTAATTTTATGTGGCTCTTCATTGCTTCTAGGTAAATCTTACAAATCATTGTGGTTTTATGGGAGGACTACAAAAAAACAAAAGCACTGGATTGACCACTCCATATTTTGCTACCTCTACAGTAGAAGTAATATTTCATGTATCAACAAGAATGCCTTCTGATTCAGATGACTCTTTAACCAAAAAAGTAAGTGCTAAGAAGAATGTGCTTTAGAGTTAAAATCTAATAATTAAGAAAATTAATACATAAAATACATAAGTAACCCAAATAATCAAGCATTGTTTCTGAGTGTAGTATTTCTCTCATTACCTAATGTTGTCTTCCAAAACAGGATTATTGTACAATAAATTATATTTTCCTTAAAGAACAATGATATGATTAAAAATTACAGTACTTAGCCAGATGTGGTAGTGCACGCCTGTAATCCCAATACTTGAGAGGCTGAGACAGGAAGATTTCAGGTTTGAGGCTGGCCTCAGCAATTTAACAAGACTCTAAGCAACCTAGCAAGACCCTGTTTCAAAACAAAATAAAAAGGGCTGGGGCTGTAGCTTATAAGTAGAATGCCTCTGGGTTCGGTCCCCAGTACCACCACCACCACAAAAAAAAAAGTGTATGTGTTCCTATTAAAATTTTTCTTGTGTATATTTGAAGTTTACAATATAGTATTATGGGGATATGTATAAATAGTAAAATGATTACTATAGTGAAGCAAGTTAACATACCCATCATCTCACATAGTTACTTATTTTGTGACAAAGCAACTAAAAGATCTATTACTAGACAAAAATCTCAAATGCCATACAATTTCATTAGCTCTCTAGACTTGTTCATCCTACACATCATGCTATTTTGTATCATTCAATCTGCATCTTATTTCCTCCCCCTACCCACCTTAGCCATTGTAGTATTCTTTATCTCTGCGTATGGATAGTGATATGTAAATGAGATCATACAGTATTTTTCTTTGGCTTATCCATGTTTTGACAAGGTCCATGTTGTGACAAATGGCAAAATGGTGGAATTTCCTGAATAATATTTTCTTTATCTGCTCATTTGTGTGAGGTGACTTTCATATCTTGGCTATTGTGAATAAATGCTTTAATGAACATAGGAGTGCAGATATCTTTGAGATGAGTTTATCTCTTTTAGTTTTATAACCAGAAGAGGGATTGCTGAGTCATACGACAATTTTTTTTTTTTTCGGTACTGGGGATGGAACCCAGGGCATCATTCTGCCTCCAAGATAAGACCCCAGCCCCTATTTTTTTTTTAATTCTTTATTTTGAAACAGGGTCTCACTAAGTTGAGAGGGTCTCACTAAGTAGCTGAGGCTGGCCTCGAACCTGTGATCCTCCTTTTTCAGCCTCCCAAGTACTGGGATTTCAAGCATGCACCACCACACCTAGCTGACAATTCTATTTTTAATTTCTTTAGAAACCTCCATACTATCTTCCATAATGGCTATGCTAATCTGCATTCCCCCCCAACAATGTACGAGGGTTTCCCTTTCTCCACATTCTCACCAACATTTATATCTCTTATTTTTTTTGGTAATAGGCATCCTAACAAATCTCATAGTGGTTTTCATTTGCATTTCGCTGATAATTAGTGATGGTGACCACCTATATTGGCCATTCTTCTTTGGTTCTTTCAAATTCTTTGCCCATTTTTTCAATAGTTATTTGTTTCACTACTATTGAGTTGTAAGAGCTCTTTATAAATTTTGGAAATTAACCCCTTATTAAATATACAGCCTACAAATTTTTTTCCTAATCTAGGTTGTCTTTTCACTTTGTCATTTCTTTCTTTTGCTATAAAAGCTTTATAATTTGATATAGTCAATTTTTTTAATTTTTATTTTTTTGCTTTTGTAGCCTAGGCTTTTGGTGTGATATCCAGAAAATCATTGCCAAAGCCAATAGCAAAGAACCTTTCTCCTGTGTTTTCTTCTAGGAGTTTTATGGTTTTAGGTCTTAAATTTAGGTCTTTCATTCATTTTGAGTTGGTGTGTGTGTGTGCGTGTGTGTTATAATATAAAAGTCTAATTTTATGCTTTTGCATGTGGAAATCTAGTTTTTCTAGCACCATTTATTGAGGAGACTGTCTTTCCTGTATTCATGGCACCCTTGTTGAAAATTAGTTGAACATTTGTATTTATCTCTGGACTCTATTCTGTTCCATTGGTCTATGTTTGTGTCTTTATGCCAGTGCCATCCTGTTTTGATTAATGTGATATATATTGGTTTTCATCCATGGCTTCTGACTAATAATTTCCATATCCCTTATCTCCTAAGTAACTATAGCAATAAGCATGTCTTTTATAATTTTGAAGTACTTTAGACCTTAGAAGCAGGCCTCAAAAAGCAAAATCAATATCTCTCCATCACACACACACACACACACACACACACACACACACACACACTCTTCTCCTGTCCTTTTACCTGCTTCCTTTTCTCCCCAAGGTATGCCAGAAAAACTAGAGTTTCTCCTTCCCAAGATAGGTTAGAGAGACTAATTTTCCCTTGTTTTCATGTCTTAGAGTCTCTAAGGAAATTCTCTAAACCTACTTTGTCTGAGAATAGATCATAAGACCTCCATTTCAGAAGGAATCCTGCCCTATACCTATGAGGAAGGAATGCTATACAAAGAGACCAGAAGAATCTGAACAGCCAGGCCTTGCTGAGTTTCCCGACTCAGTCCATTGGCACTAGCTCATACTCTTTTTGTCCAGTCAACATTTCTACAGAGTTTCAGTCATGCCTCATTTTGTTTCCACAGTTTTCTGCCTTTTCTAACTTTAATTATTTTATATGAATTTTGTTTTCTTTTCTTTCTTTGTATATCAGTTATTCTCTTTTACTTTTTTTCAGCAGTTATCTAAGAGTTTGCCCTATAAATTTATAACTAAGCTAAGTCCAGTTAAGTTTCAAGTAACACTATACCACTTTCCCGGTTATATTAACACAATATTCCTGTTTCTAACTTCTTGTTCCTTGTCACTGATATAATTCATTTCACTTATATATAAGCATAATATTTATCTAAATAACAGGCTTATACACAAATACACACATTCAAAACATTTCTGCTATTATTGTTTTGTACAAATCATTACCTATTGAATAAATTAAGAATAAGAAAAAATAATTAAGTTTTTATTTACCTTCACTTCTTCATCTTCTAATCTCTTTGTTATGGGGATCTGAGTTTATGACCTATCACATTGTCCTTCTCTCTAAAGAACTTTTTTTAACATGTCATGGAAAGCAGATTTACTAGCAACAAATTCCCTCAATTTTTCTCTGGCTGGGTGCAAAATTCTTGGTCGGATTTTTTTTTTTTCTCTCAACACTATTTCACTCTACTCTCTTTTTGCTTTCATGATTTCTGAGGAGATGTCAGAAATAATTCTTAGTTTTGCTACTCTATAGGTAAGGTGCCCACCCGTTGGCTTCTTTCAAGATTTTCTTTCTTTGTTTTTCTAAAGTTTGAATGTGATTATGGAAGTAGGATTGTAGTCAGAGGATGCTTTTTGTTTGAGGCTTTTATCCTGTTTGATGTTCTCTGAATTTCTTGGATTGGGTTAGGTATCTAACATTAATTTGGAGAAATTTTCAGTCTTTTGCTTCAATTCTCACTTTTCTCTCTTTCTGGCATTCCTTTCTGGCATATCCCTGGCACATCTCACTTTGGTTCTGATGCTTGTTTGGCCTCTTCAAACATTGGTTTTTGCTTTTTAGTATGTCTTAAAATTTTTCTGTTGTAATCCAGACAAGTATTCCTTGTAATATTTTATTGTATACTGGGTAAAAGAAACTTTGTTTAAATGGGCCTTGCAGCAGTGTATTTACTCCTCTCACAGTTGTTCTCTAGTTTTTGGATATTCTTGTCTAGGTTGGTTGGTTGATTTCCTTCTTTTTAGTCTTTTTTTTTTTTAATTTTTGCTTCTCAGTTTTGGAGGTTTCTATTGAGAGATGCTCAAGCTCAGAGATTCTTTTATGAGTTGTGTCCAGTCTACTGATAAACTCATCAAAGATATTCTTCATTTTATATCTACTGTTTCTTTTTTATTTTTTCCTAGAATTTATATTTGTTGTTGCTTATTGTCTGCTTGTTCCATTAGAGCCTATAGCATAATAACATAGTTGTTTTAAATTTCTGGTCTGATCATTCCAATATCCCTGGCACATCTCACTTTGGTTCTGATGCTTGTTTGGCCTCTTCAAACATTGGTTTTTGCTTTTTAGTATGTCTTAAAATTTTTCTGTTGTAATCCAGACAAGTATTCCTTGTAATATTTTATTGTATACTGGGTAAAAGAAACTTTGTTTAAATGGGCCTTGCAGCAGTTTTGTGGTAAGGTATGGGGAGAAGGGAAGCAGTCAATTTCCTGTGATTAGGTCTCAGTCTTCCTGAGTTTGTGCCCCTGAACTGTGAATTTTATCAGTGGTTTTCAGATCAGACAGAATGACTAGATGGGGCTACAGGTGTGTATTTTCCTTCTGCTAGGTAGGATAGGTTCTAGTAAAATAGCTTCTGAGAGGGAAGGCCTTGATGTTGTTGTTGTTGTTCTTGTTGTTTGGTACTGGAGATCAAACCCAATAACCACTAGTCTACTTTCTGTCTCTATAAATTTGCCAATTCTGAGTACCTTATATAAATAGAATTATGCAATATTTGTCCTTTTGTGCCTCTTTTATTGTACTTAGCGTGGTGTTTTCAAGGTTTCACCCATGTTGTAGCATGTGTCAGAATTCCATCTCTCTGTATGTCCAAATAATATTTCATTGTATGTATATACCATATTCTGTTTATCCATTCATCTGTTGATGGACCTGGATTGTCTCCATCTTTTGGCTATTATAAATAATACTGCAGTGAACACTGGCATACAATTACCTGTTTGAATCCTTGTTTTCAGTTATTTTAGCTACATACTTAGGAATAGAATTTCTGAGTCATGTAAATTGAATGTTTACCTTTCTAAATAACTGAAGCTATTTTCCATAGCAGCTGTACCATTTTACATCACTGTCAGCAGTGCACTTTTTACACATATTTGTCAAATTTGTTATTTTCTCTCTTTTTTTTTTTTTTCGCAATACTGGAGAATTGAACTCAGAGGCATTCTCCTCTGAGCTACACCCCCAGTCCTATTTTTTATTCTTTATTTTGAAACGGGGTCTCACTAAGTTGCGGAGTGCCTCACTAGGTAGCTGAGGCTGACCGCAAACCTGGATTCTCCAGTCTCAACCTCCCAAGTACTGGGATTACAAATGTGCGCCACCATGCCCAGCTTTTCAATTGTTTTTAAAAACTGCAAGATGATATTTCATTGGGTGTGCGCATGTGTATGTGCGTGTGTGTGTTACTAGGGATGGGACCCAGGAGCATTCTACCTCTGAGCAACACCCACAGCCCTATTTTGTTTTTGATTTTGAAACAGGGTCTCACTAAGTTGCAGAGGGCCTCACTAAGTTCCTGAGACTGGCTACAAACTTGTGATCCACCTGTCTCAGCCTCCCAAGTACTGGGATTACAAATATATGTCACCACACCCTGCTTCATCATGGTTTTGATTTGCATTTCCCTAATGACTAAGAAGGTTGCTCATCTCTTCATGTGCTTATTGGCCACTGTGTATCTTTGTTGGAGAAATGTGTATCCAAGTCCTTTACCTACTTTTAATTGGTTGTATTTTTCTTGTTCCATTGCAGGAGTTCTTCACATTTTCTAGATATTAATACCATATCAGATACATGACTTACCAATATTTGCTTCCATTTTGTGGGTTTTCTTTTCATTTGATAGTGTTCTTTGCTGTACATCTCTTAATTTTGATGGAATCCCATTTGATTTTTTTTCTTTTGGTGTCAATGCAAGAAATCATTACCAAATCCAATCTGATGAAGATATTTCACTCTTCAACGAGTTTTACAGTTTTAGCTCTTAATATTTAGATCTTGGGTCCATTTTGAACTAATTTTTCTATTCAGTGTAAGATCTAGATCCAACCTCATTCTTTTGCATGTGAACACTGTTTTCCCATCAACAGTTTTTTGAAAAGCCACTCCATTGTATTCTGTTGGTCTAAATAGCTGTCCTTATACCAGTCTCGTAGTATTTTTATTTAGAGAATTTCATACTAAAATTTATTCATTGTTAAAATGTGAATCTAGCCAGGCATGGTGGCGCATGCTTGTAATCCCAGCATTCGGGAGGCTGAGACCGGAGGATCCCGGTTCGCGGCCAGCCTCAGCTACCTAGTGAGGCACTCCGCAACTTAGTGAAACTCGGTTTCAAAATAAAGAATAAAAAATAGGGCTGGGGGTATAGCTCAGAGGTAGAACGCCCCTGAGTTCAATCCCCAGTACCGCAAAAAAAAAAAGTGAATCTATAGCTGGGTGTGGTGGCACACACTTGTAATCCCAGTACTTGGGAGGCTGAGACAGGAGGATTTCAGGTTCAGGTTCGTAGCCAGCCTCAGCAACTTAGTGAGGCCCTCTGTAACTTAGACCCTGTTTCAAAGTAAAAGAATAAAATTAGACTGAAGGTGTAGCTCAGAGGTAGAATGCCCCTAGGTTCTATCCCTAGTTATACACACACACACACACACACACACACACACACACACAAAATGTGAATCTATGAGTTGTGACCAACAATTTTTTGAAAGGATGCGTATACAATATGTATAGGTATAAAGTAAAAATTAATTCTGAAGAAAAACTAGAGATGAGTTTGTCTATTGGCACCAAATTAAATAAAGATGGATATAATATTTTCATCACTTTATCCCATATCTTTTAAATTTATGGTTGGAGTAAGAAATCATAAACCACTCAATGAGTTTGTGTAATTAAAATAATAAATCTAACATACATAAAATTTGCAATCAAGCGGCAATCGTGTAATTTCTCAAATTTTCTTTTTTCTTGTATTTTTAATATACTTTTATTGGAACATTGTAACCATACATTATATTGAGGTTTAGTGTGATAGAAGTATACATGCACATAGCACCCCGTACCTTTCCCTCCAGATCCCACCTTCTCCCTCCATATTCAAAATATTGAAATTAGTATTGATAGTTTCAGGAATCTACATAGGATTGTTTGAACTATTTCCCTCATCAAGTCTCCCTCCTCCCTTCCCCTCATATTGTTTTTATTGTATACTTATAGTAAGTTTTGAAATCAAGAAGTATGAGTCCTCCAGCTTTATTTTGTTTGGAGATTGTTTTGGCTGCTGCCTTCTGCTTCTACTACTACTTCCTTCTTCCTTCCTCCTCCTTATATACTGAGGATTGAACCATGGGCATTCTACCTCTGAGCTACACCCCTAGCCCTATTTTTTATTCCTTATTTGAAACAGGGTCTCACTAAATTGCAGAAGCTAGCCAGGAACCTGCAATCTCCTGTCTCAGCCTCTAGCCTCCCAAGTACTAGGATTACAAGCCTGCACCACCATACCTGGCTAGGTTTTTCTTATGCAAAACACAGTGAGGAGATTTTGATAGGGATTATATTGAATTTGTAAATCACTTTTGGTAGTATTCATAGTATTTCTTCCAACCAGGTGCAGTACACACACCTATAATCTCAGTATGGAAGATTGCAGGTTTGTGGCCAGTGAGCAATAATATAGCAAGACCCTGTTCAAAGTAGAATATAAATGAGGCACAGTGGCACATACCTGTAATCCCAGTACTTGGGAGACTGAAACAGGATCACAGGTTCACAGCCAGCCTCAGCAACCTCATGAGGCCCTACCCAACTTAGATGCTGTTTTAAAATAATAAAATAAGAAGCCGAGCGTGGTGGCACACACTTGTAATTCCAGCATTCGGGAGGCTGAGACCGGAGGATCCGGGTTTGAGGCCAGCCTCAGCTACCTAGTGAGGCACTCCGCAACTTAGTGAGACTCGGTTTCAAAATAAAGAATAAAAAATAGGGCTGGGGGTATAGCTCGGGGATAGAATGCCCCTGAGTTCAATCCCCAGTACCGCAAAAATAAATAAATAAAATAAAATAAGGCTGGGGATGTAACTTAGAGGTAGACTGCCTCTGTGTTCAGTACCCAGTACCACAAAATAAGAAGAAATATAGGATACGTCTTACAGTCCAGGAACACAGCGTATCTTTCCATTTATTTATCTCACCTTAAGTTCTTTCAGCTATGTTGCATGGATTTCAATGTGCACATCTTTTGCCTGCTTATGTTGTTGTTTTTCATGCTGTCGTAAATAAAATTGTTTTTATAATTTCTTCTGCAGTCATTGTTAGTAGTATGTACAGATACAACTTATTTTTATATGTTGATTCTGTTTCCATCTCTGCTGAATTTATATATTAGCTCTACTGGGGGGTTTGGTGGAACCTTAATATTTTTTCTAAAAATAAGACCATGCTTTTTTTATTATCTTAACTCTAAATTTTAAGTAAAAAAATACTAATATTTTTACCAATTATTTAGTAAAGAAGAACTCGGGCAATTACATGGCATAATATTTTATGCACTTAAGCAGTCAGAATATTTATTTATTTTTGTGGTGCTGAGGATTAAACCCAAGGGCATTCTACCTCTGAACCCCACTCCCAGCCTTATTTTGTGTGTGTGTGTGTGTCTATGTCTATGTGTGGTACTGGGGATTGAACCCAGGGGCATTCCTCCTCCAAGCTATATCCCCAACCTTATTTATTTTGAAACAGGGTCTCACTAAAGTTGCAGAGAACCTCACTAAGTTGCTGAGGCTGGGCTCAAACCTGTGATCCTCCTGTCTCAGGCTCCCAAGTACTGGGATTACAAGTATGTGCCACCATGCCCAGCTTATTTTATTTTTATTTTTTATCTTATAAATGAAATCACATGTTTATAATTTCTAACACTTTTTTTATAATGCAGGCATGTATGTTATTATAGTTGTTAAGATAATTATGCCTATTTATTATTAAGGAAGATTACCCAGGCTGTATAAACTCCTTTACTTTTAAGTTAGAAAAAAATCAATCTAAAAATATTGTTGACTTGTAAAGTCCTACAGAAAGCAAATATTTACCTAATCTCATAGTTAAGTTATAACTAATTTTAACCTTCTTTTCATGGAAATCAGACTCAAAACATTGGTTTCTCTGGATACTCATATTCCCTTTTCACTATCCTCTATGACTCTTGCTCTTAATCTTCTCAGAGTCCTAGGAAGATTTTTCTCAACAACAGGCTTATATTTTAGTCCTAACACTTGTTTTTTAATAGGCTAAATGTTTAAACTTAATCATAGAAACCAGTTGTCTTTTACCAGTTCTTCTTAATAAAAAATTACTCTCTGTATTGGTATTTTTTCTCCTGAATTTAATAAATTCCACATTAGTGGTAATAAGTTGAGGCCTACAACATGTGTCCTATATTAAATGAACAATTGGGTATCATTAGGTTGTCCCCTCTGTCCTTTGTACATATATCTTCAGGTGTGTTAATCCATTCAGTAGACACATTAATGAGCAGCAGTTGAAGTGTAATATTGGAGGAAGTAAGGCTTGTTGACCTCAGCATGGAGTTTAATACCTCTAATTAAATTAGATAGTCAACAGTCAGTATAAAGAAATTGCCATGCCTCTGGCAAGCTAGAATTATTTATGACTCTGGTTCTTTGTTTTAAACTTGGTAAGAGAAAATCATTTGTATCCATTTCATAGAAACTAATTTTAGTTCTGACTTTTTATTTACAATATCGTGTGTTTTGGTAAATTATTTTAAAACATTTTATTTTCTTAGAATGGGAACTAAACAGATCCTTGGACCTGTTTAAGTGTAGTATTTTTATTTCTTGTGAGAGAATATTTTTCAAGGCCTAAGATAGTAGCACCAGAATGTTTATAACATAGACTATACTTTTTGAACAAATTAAACATTCAGTCTAGTATTACAGACTGTCTCTTAGAAATATTATACCACCATATCAAAAATCCTGATATAACCCCAGCCCAGGCCATCTGTTCTATAAATTATCTCTACCTGAGGAAGATAGATGGAAAATGGTTAAAAATAATTTCCACTTAACTGAGTGTATTCACCCCTAAAAATCAAAAGTGCTGTAAGCATTGGTATAAAGTGTTCACAGGAGCCTCTCTCATTTCCTCTGTCTCCTTGTTTTAGCCACTTGCTGATACTCTGCTTCCAAGGTAGCTGAATCATCCTTTTAGAAGTTTGATGAAGATCAAGTTGAGATAATTGTAACATACTTAGTTGGACTCTCTAGTCTATCTTTCATTTCCTGGACCCCCCAAAAGAGGGGAAAGAAGCACTTTATTTAAGTCGGTTTCCTCTGAAATACTATTAGTGTAATGGACAGCATTTCATTTTCTGTCTTGAAATTTGGTCACAACAGTTTCGTACATAGCTGAGTCTTATAGACCTGCTTGGTCAAATTTTAATTTTAAATGTTTTTTTAAATTTTATGTAAAATAAAAATGTAAGGTGTTTCCTATAGAGGTATATACTAAATATAATCTGGAAAATGAATTCTTAAAAATGCAGTTTAGTAAGAACATTTTTATTATTTTAATCCAAGTAAGGTTAATATTATAATTAGTAAATACTATGAAATTTCACTCAAAGTTTCAGTCCCAAAATATAATTCAGTCCCAAATATAATTTCATTTTAATATCATAGTCTCTAACCGTGACCTTAATTTTTATAAATGTCCTCCTGATGACAAATATGGGTAGTAAAATACAATGTCAGTTAAAATTTGTCTCACCACTGTGAATGGTTTAATTTGGATAGGATAGTATTATCTTCTTACTGTGTGCAGAATAAAATTCCAATTTCTCACTATGGCCTCCACGATTTGGCACCTTCCTACCTCCTCTAATCTCTCCTGTCGCTTTCTTACTCATCTGCCATTCTAGCCTTTCAACATACCAAGCTCCATCACATATCAGAGGATATACACACTTAACTGTCCTCTCAGTTCAAAATGTATTTTCTTCAAGCTTCCTCATTCTCATTGTAATGTTACCAAAGTCACTTGACAGTTTCCTTTTCAGACCATTCTAGTTAAAGAAGCTTGCTTCTACTTAGGAACACTATCATATTCCCATATGTTATTCTTTCTAGCAGTTACCATAAAGATATCCTATTTATTTTTCTGATTCTTTCCATAGGAAATATCAAGATCATGATCAGGACTTTTTTTTTTTTTTTTTTGCTTACTGCTATATTGTTAGCATCTAGAAACAGGCCTATTGGTGTTTCAAATGTACCATGTAATGATAGAAAAAAGTTTACTAAAATAAGTATTGTGCTATCTTTTTATCTTTTTTATACTTTTATTCTTGCATTGTAATTATACATCAAAGTGAGATTCAAAGTGGTACATAAATACATGTTTATATAACTTGTATTTCTTTCCATATCCTACCCTGCTCCCCCTTCCTCCCTCTGCATACATGTTAGTTAGATTGATAATGGTACCTTCATGTATGGACATAACCTTATTTTAACTGTTCCCTTCCTCAAGTCTCATTTTGCCCTTTTTACCTCCCTTTCCAAGTCCCCTTCCATTATTCTACTGGTTTCTCTCTTCATTTGACTAATGTCTCTTCTGTTTCCTATATTCCCCCTAGCTTCCAACATATAAGAGAAAACATAAGACTCTGGACTTCCTGATTCTGGCTTATCTCACTTAGCATAATATTTAGCATAATATTCTCTAGTTCCATCCATTTTTCTACAAATGGTATTTTTTGCTTTGCTTTTTTTTTTGCGGTACTGGTGATTGAACTCAGAGGCATTCTACCTCTGAGCTACACCCCCAGCCCTATATTTTTATTCTTTATTTTGAAACAGGGTCTTACTAAGTTGTGGAGTGCCTCACTAGGTAGCTGAGGCTGGCCATGAACCCAGATCCTCTGGTCTCAGTCTCCCAAATGCGTGTGTGTGTGTGTGTGTGTGTGTGTGTGTGTGTGTGTGTGAGTGAGAGAGAGAGAGAGAGAGAGATAACTGGGGGATTAAATCCAGAGGCATTCTACCTTTGAGCTATATCCACAGCCCTATTTTATTTCATTTTTTATTTTGAAACAGGGTCTTACTAAGTTGCTGAGGCTACTCACAAACCTGCAGTCCTCATGTCTTAGCCTCTCAAGTACTGGGATTACAAGCATGTACCATCACACCCAGCTTGCTCTTCTTTTTTTTTTTTTTTTTTTTTTTTTTTTTTTT
>PVLC010025129.1:0-23994 GCA_004027655.1 Graphiurus murinus
TCTGCTTATGTCCATGTGTGAAGAGCAGGTGTGAATCTAGCTAAAGAAAACTACGAACTGTGGAAAAAAAGGAACTGTTGTCATCTGGCTTTTCCCAGGAACCAGGAGTCACATATTCTTGGGATCCATTCAGTGGAATCATGCTGCAAGACATTTCCTCTGGACTTGGGTTCGTGGCATGCTGGGGAGGATGTGGAGGAGACTTGCCAATCTGGAAGAAAGTAAGCCTGACCATGTGGCTGATTGGCATCTGCAACCGATGGGGACACTGATGAAGCCACAGTCCACCTGACTGGTCCAGGAATGGTGGTTTCATCAAAAGAACACACTCCAGCAATCTGTGGACACAGCAATTTGGAAATAACGCAAATCACCAGGAGTGGTAGTGCATGTTTGTAATACCAGGATTTGGGAGGCTGAGACAGGAGGATCCATGGTTCGCGGCCACCCTCAGCAATTTAGCCACATCTTCAGAAAGTTAATGAGAGCTCATTTCAAAATAAAAAGAGCTAAGGGTGTGGCTCAAAGGTAAAATACCCTTAGATTCAATCCCTAGTAACAAACAAACAAACAAACAAACAAACAAAACAAAACAACCCTAAATCCTTTCTAATTATATTTCAACAGCAAGAAGAGGAAACCGAATTCCTTGAAAGAAACTCTGTACCTTTCTGCCTTCCCCCACCTCCTTATCAGTGTACAGGTGTTCCCTTAGTTTCTCTCCTGTAACTCTCTGCCTAATCCTCATGACATTTTTATCACTCTCACCTGCGTAATTTCTCCTTATCCTAAATCCTACTGTCCCAAGGATTGCAGGGAGGTTCCTCCTTCCAGGTTGGGGGAAGACTCTCAAATTCTAATTACTTTAATTTTATCACATGCCCATTAATAGAATCATTGAGGCTGATTGTGCTACAGACAAAGAACCCTAGAATGTAAGAAACAGAAAGAAATTGGGTGTCTTAGTTTATGCTGTCACTTTACAGATTAGAGATGTAAAGTGCCGAGAACAGAGGCAAAGCAGCTTCTCAGTATGGGATCCACCCGGCAAGGAAGGAAGAATGTTTACATTTTAATAGTTAAAGTCCCTCAAAGGAAGCTTGGGACTTAATTTCCTTCTATTGAATTCCTGTTCCAGAAAATTCTATTGTATCCCGGCAGGATTGCAGTGCTACTTTAAAGATTCTCCTCCTGAAGTTGGAACACAATTTTCCCTTCAATTTTTTATGTTTGAAAGATAGTAACAACATTTTAAAAAATTGTCTTTCTTGTTGGCAGTTTTATTGATTTTCCCCCCAACCATGCAAAATAATTTATTGTGTGATGTGAAGCAAAAATGTATGGAATCATCTGAATGCTATTCTTAGTTATGGTCTACTAAGTTAAAAAGCTTTCTTTTTGCAAACCTAAATCTGTGGGGAGAAAGTTTAGAACAAATGATCATAAATGACGAAGTGCCCTGTACTGAGTCAGGCAGTTTGTACATACCTTCTCATGTGAGCCTCACAGCATTCTGATAATGAGATAACTTTGGTTTCCTTTTGCAAGTAAGTGGGAGATTGCAAAGGGTAGGCTCCAGGGCATCTGGAGGAGCCAGGACCCAAGCCCAGCTGTGGTAGAATTAAAGTCTGAGTTCTTAAACTCTCCATTACACTCATCAGAAGACAAAACAGACTGATTCAAAGGTGTAGTCATTCATATCCTTATTTCTACAGTCCAGCTATAGACAGATGCATTGAAAAGCAGCAGTTTCCAGTGCCTTGTGGAAATATTTCACAGCCTCAGAAAGATTTCATTTCAGTCCTCCTTGGCTAGACTAGATCAGCCAAGGAGCCACCTGTGTCAGTTTTAACAGTTTACTATCAATTCCTGACCTGCAATAATATCTGCTGGTTCTTTCCTTCTTTCAGAATCTTTTTGAGTTCCAGGAGAAGCAGCTAAATTAGTTCTTCCTTAGGTTAAATGGTTTCACTGGTCTGTCTGTTCCCTCTCTCTCTCTCTCTCTCTCTCTCTCTCTCATACACATACACACACACACACACACACACACACACACACACACACACACACATTTCTTGTCTTTCAGGTTCAATTACTAGTATAAACCTATTTTTACATTCTTTGTTAATATAATAATTGTTACAACTCTGTCCATTAACTTGCGTGTGTGTGTGTGTGTGTGTGTGTGTGTGTTGCTGAAGATTGAACCCAGGGGTATTCTACCTCTGAGCTACACCTCTAGCCTAATTTTAATTTTTTATTTTGAATCAGGGTCTTAGGAAATTAATAAGGGTCTGGCTAAGTTGCTGAGTTTGGCCTCAACTCTGTAATCTTCCTGTCTCAACTTCCCAAATACTGGGTTTATAGGCATGTGCCACCATGCCTGGCTGTGTCCATTAACTTTAAATTACTATTGTAAATAAAACTACAGTCACTATTAATTAATTGGTTCTTATTCAGGAAAAAAAAATAATGTAATTTCTCTGGCTTTCTCATTGGTCCACGGAGAAACAAAAGTGGTGCCAAGAATCATCTATTCGAGGTAATTTATTTTCCTGTAACTCCTTCCTTGACATAGTGCCATAACCCAAAGACGGCTCCCTAGGGAGGATTCCAGTGTTGGTGGTGGCCACCCATTCTATGGTATTAACAATGCAAATAGCTCCGCCATCTCCATTTCTGGCCCAGGTCTCTTACCCAAGATCTAAATGCTTAGCTTTCAGTACTTTTGAGGTGATACTTTTGGGATGGCCATTTTTGAATGGTAAATTTCCATTATGCCTAAAGCTACATTCCTGTAATGTCACTCTTCCCAGACTCCGCATCTATGGACTTTGCAGGTCCATCTTAAATTGGATCTCACAAGCAAGGTGAGAGGTAGGATAACTATGGACAAAAGTTACAGTCTTAGTACATTTTATTAAATTGAATGTTTAAAACTAAACTTGTCCTTCTAGTACTATGCTGTTTAATATGGTGGTCATGAGCCAAAAGTAGCTACTGGGCACAAGAAACATAGCTAGTCCAAATTGTATGTGTTGTATATGAACCAGATGCTCTACTTCAAAGATTTAATACAAGAAAAAGAGCTGTACTTGTGGTGATGTAGCCTAGCACTTTACGCATGCCATTTAATCTTTACTGCAATCTTATGAAGACGCAGTTTTATAGTCAGTGAATGGAATGGAGAAGAGAAATGAATTGTTCCTATATTTAAGTTCATTTTCTCTGTATATGATTTGACAAACATGCAAATGAAGATAGGAACTCTGGTTCTGCCTATTGTAGAGATGAGGTCTATAGAGGGGAAGTGCTTGTCCAGTGTTATATAGCTAGTAGCTTAGCTATTCTGAACAGCTTCAATTCCTATGAATGATGTAATACACAGATACATCCCAACATGTGTATGGCTCCCTGATTCTCTCTCTCAGAGTCTTTTTCCTTTGGTAGTCACAGAACCATGAACTTACTCTTCAAATACCCTCCCTTCTACCTCAGATGTCATTTTCTCTTTGAAATAAAATTATGCACAATTTAAAGGAAAGGTCATTTTCCTGGAACAGAGATCTCTAAATTATAGCAAAATCTATTTTCTTAAGTACAAAGGCAGGAGAAAGTGGTGAAATATGAAGTTCTATGATGAAAGGTAAATTTTCATTCTGCCTAAAGCTACATCCCTGTAATGTCAACACATATGTGGAAAATCACTCTTCCCAGACTCTGCATATATGGACTGTGCGGGTCCATCTTAAACTGGATCTCACAAGCAAGGTGAAAGGTAGGATAACTATGGACAAAAATTACGGTCTTAGTACATTTTCTTAAAAAGGATGACACTGGAAACCAACATGCCACTTTGTAGAAAACCCAATTTAGCTGATTTCTAGCTTAGACAGGATTGTTATTCTTTAGTTGAGGGTCAGTGATGAAGCTAGATTGTATATGGGGGCATGTTATAGGAGAGCTACACTACCTGAGACACTGGAATCACACTCGGCCTAGTGACATACTCACTGCAGGAGAGACACATGAAAACTGGAGCCAACGAAGGAAAAGAAACTTAATCCTCCCATATGCCAACTCTAGGGTTTATAGTCAGTGAATGGAATGGAGAAGAGAAATGAATTGTTCCTATTATTTAAGTTCATTTTCTCTGTATATGACTTGACGAACATGCATAATTGAATTTGTACAAGTTAAGTGAAAACACATATTACCTTCAAGTCCCTCTGATAAATAGTATTAGCTTCTTATGACTTATCACATGTGAGGTCCTCCAGGAAGAGGTGTTTGTGGTAGTAGGGTGTGAAGCATTTGTCTTTGGTCGACTCGAAGGATTCATGTGTTTATTCACTTATTCATAGGACAGCAACTTTATGTGCCAGACACTGTCCTGGGTGCTGAGGAATCAAGACGTGGACTAAGAGACCATTCTCATTCTTAAGCCACTCTGAAATGTTAGAGGACTTGCCCATTAATGAAACAAATACCCAGAAACAGTATGGTCATCATCACTAAAGGGGTCTCATCTATGTATCTATCTATCTATCATCTATCAATCATTTATTCTAAAATATGCAGAGAGCACAGGGGCATTCTCTCTCTGCACTATATCTTTATTTAAAAATAGCCATTTTTATTTAAGGTCTTCCTTGGTTGCTGAGGGTTTTTCTAAGTCACCGGGGCTAGCCTGGAACCTGAGATCTTCCTCTCTTAGCATATAGCACTGGGATTATAGGCATGCACTACCACACCTAGCTAATATTTTATATCATTATTATTATTATCACCATAATTATTATCATGAGAAAACAGAGGACAAAGAGGCAAAGAGCAAAAGGAAGGTTAAAAGTGATTGCAGAACATCTTCATCTGGTGGTCTAACTTCAGTAGACAATGTGGTAGAGTAGAAATAAGTTTCAGCTTCAGAAAAGGCATGAAACAGATATTGTGGATACTTGAGTGGAAAAGAGTTAGAGGCTGGAATGGCAAAATGTTGCTTTTTATCTTTTAAAGCATCTCTGAAACTTCAGGGAACAGATGCAGACAAGAGATTTAATCTTTTAATGAAATAGTGTGAATCTTATACTGGAATCCTGCTCATTTGGTAATTTTATTGCTTATCTTCCCAAAGTTTTACAATTATTGATCTTGTACAGCTATCTTATTTTTAAGACTATAAACTGAAGCTCAGAGAAGGGATATTAAGTATCCAGTACATTTGTCACATAAATGTTTACCTTTTGTTTGATTTTCCTTTTTTTTCCCTCCTAAGATTATGATATTTTTTCTTAGTCTTTAAAAGTTGATTTTATAACTCATTTCAAAGTTATCTTTTTGACTTTATATTCCTCATCCAGAATTTATTATATTTGCTAGTGCCAACATGAGAGACTCTATTTACATCAACTTTGTACCTTTTCATTTTGCTCTCCTTCAAGTTACTTTATGACCTGGGCAGCTTTCTGGATAAAAAAGATACTGGAAGTTGTAAAACTCACACAAAGCCAGTCTTTGTTATCACCTGAATGTGCGGAAGGGCACTTGCCCAGACTACATGGCATCTCGTGCCTGTATCCCATGCTCCTCCATTTCCTCCACTCCACTTTCCTGAGCCCACCCTGGTGTAGGGGATGGAAAAAATCGGTGTGAAACCTGGATGCTGGGGGCCCCGCTGCCATATCTGGAGGTGAGTTCCTGTGTTCCCACAAGCGTGGTGTCTGTTTAGAGCATGTGGAACATTCTCTGCTTTAGCAAGTGTTCTCCCAGGCCACACCTGCTGCTCGGAGCCCTGAGAGCACAGCCCTTGGACAGGCCACAAGTTCAGCACAGTGTGCTCCTGACCCAGGCATTCTGTTTCCTTTGTTCTGAGCCAGTGTGGTTGTATCCCCTGCTCTGGTGGCCCCTCAACACAGCTGATGACAACTGGTGTCCCCAAATTCTTTTTTTTCAATTAAAAATAGTATATAATAATTTAAAAGAAAGTATATTGCTTTTTTCTGATTGTGAAGAAAGATATACTCTATGTAGAAAATTTGACAAATATAAAAATGTGTAAATAAAAAGCAGATATGACCTATGATTTTGCCACTTAGATTATTAATTCAATATTACAGGTATTTTTATAATTAGGGTACTACTAAATGTGTAGCTAGGCATTCTACTTTTTTCTCTTAATAGTATATATTTTTTTGTGGTATGGGGGTTTGAACCCAGGGGCTCTACCTCTGAGCTATACCCCAGTTCTATTTTATTTTGTATTTTGAAACAGGGAGGGTCTCACTAAGTTGCTGAGGACATCGCTAAGTTGCTGACGCTGGCCTCGAACCTGTGATTGTCCTGTCTCAGCCTCCCAAGTACTGGGATTACAGGTATGCACCCCCACATCTGGATTTAATATTTTTTTAATATTGCCTCATATTAAATCATTAAATTGTCTATGGGACTACATTTAGATGTGTCTGTGTTGCATACAAATGATGCTTTCTAGACATTTCCCTCCATTATCTAAAATTGTTCTTAGGGAATTTTTTCCTGGACAGGAAAATTATCTCCTCTTCCTATGTAATATGGGTACATAGCTATTTCTTTACTTGTTGATTAGTGACTTCCTAACATTATTTCTTCCTCAGATCACCCATGTAACTTTACATAGGATAATTAAACCTTTATTTTCTTGCTCACTCTGTTATCAAAAGGAGTAAACATATCCTGACTTCTATTTTGTTTGATGAGGACATTAACGTTCGGTCCTTCATCCATTTGTTACCTTTTCCCACTTCCATTTTCCGATTACTTTGCCAGTTGTACCATTATTTTTATAATGCTGAGGCTGAGAATTATATATTCTGTTCTGCTGCACTAGTTAAGTCTTTTAAAATATCCATTAATTGATTCTGAAAGTTCCAAATTGGAAAATAACATTTAAATCATTGTGACTTTATAAATATTGTTCCCTAGAACACCCAAATGGCTGTTCTTCCCTTGCAGGTGATCATAGACACACGTCTGTGCCACCCAAGTTTGAATGGCCTCTTTGTTTTGTTTGATGCTGGGGATTGAACCCAGGGGCATTCTAACTCTGAGTTATACTCCCAACCCCTTTTAAAAATACTTTTAGTTTGAAACAGGGTCTCCCTAAGTTGCCAAGGGTTTCGCTAAGTTCATGAGGCTGCCTCAAACCTTCAATCCTCCTGTCTCAGTCTCACAAATGCTGGGATTACAGCATGTGCCAATATGTCCAGCTGGCCTGTTTGTAACCACCATTAAATAGCTGCAGCATTCTATAAGTTTTCTAAGATCTTAGTTAAACTTATTCAACTCTTTCTCTCTTTCTTTTTTTATTCTTTAAACTCTAATGTTTATTTTATTTTTTATTGCTGCATTGTAATCATACATCTTAATGAAGTACAAGCTGGTAGAGACATACATGCACACATCTCTCACTTAACCCTTCCCTAATGCCTCTCCCAGTCCTTCCCCCCTCCCTCCTTCTCATGTTTGGCTTAGTGATTGACTTTGATATGTTTGTGAATGTACATCTTGTGCATTAGGGTGTTTCCCTCTCCTCCCCTCCCATCACCTTCAGTTAGGTCACCTTCTTTGCTCATCTAAGGTTTCTCCTTCTTCATCTAGAGTCCCTCCTATGGCCCACTTTCTCCCAGGCTTCCACATATTTAGGAGAACATACAATTTTTTACTTTTTGTGACTGACTAATCTCACTTGGCAAAATGTTTTCCAGTTCCATCCATTTCTCTGCAAATGACATGATTTTGTTCTTCTTTATAACTGAGTAAAATTCCACTGTGTACATATCCCATAGTTTTGTAATCCATTCATCTGTTGATGGACATCTTGGCTGGTTCCATAGTTTGGCAATTGTAAACTGTGCAGCTATAAACATAGATACACATGCGTTGGTCTGATAGTTTGATTTCCATTCTTTTGGGTAGATCCCCAGAAGTGGTATTGCTGGATCATATGGTAAATTCATTCCCATTCGTCTGAGGATCCTCCATATTGTTTTCCAAAGTGGTTGTACTAATTTGCAATCCCACCAACAATGTATTAGGGTTCCCACTTCTCTACACCCTCGCCAGGATTTGTTGTTTCTGTTCTTGATGATTGCCATTCTAATTGGAGTTAGGTGAAATCTCAAGGTAGTTTTGATTTGCATCTCTCTGATTGCGAATGATGTTGAACATTTTTTCATATATTTATTGGCCATTTGTTTTTCTTCTTTTGTGAAGTGTCTATCTCCTTCCTTCCTTCCTTCCTCCCTCCCTCCCTCCTTTCTTTCTTTCTTTTTTCCTAGGAACCTCCTCCACCTCCAGGCTGAATTAGACCAGGTAATCCTGTGATCAACAGTAAGGACATCTTACATCCAAGACGTATATCTATCTGGGGCTCAAAAAAAAAAAAATTCTGATCTATAGTGCAAAATGTGGGACTTGTTAGCATACACATTATAATTAAAGCAAGCGCCTCGAATGAAACAGAGTGGAGACACTACAGGGTGAAGAGAGAAAAGGGAGCCCTTGACATTTCAGCCTGAGCAAAGAAATATCTGGCAAATGAGACTGAGCTTCTCAAATATCAGCATCTGAGATTCAAGGAGTTGGGGGAAAGTAGAGGTGATGTTGAACCTCTCACCTGGATCAGAGATTCTGCTTCTGCATTCCTGACAGGTGGCGCTCAGCCTGTGCTTTGGTACCTATGGTGCTAGACAGCTCCAAATGTTGAGACAGTCTTACACCAAGCTGAATTCTGTTTCTCCGTAATATCCTGGCCTCAGTTCTACCTTCTCATGCATCAGAAACTCAACCTCACTGTATCACTTCCCTTTCCATAAAAGCTCTCCAAATAGTCTGAGATGGTTAAGTGCCCAATCCATTTAATGTAATAAACCATTAATGTTGTTTTGCATTGTTATTATTGTTGAAATTTTTATTTCATTGTTGCTAACAGCATGATAGACTGAATTCTAATCCTGGCTCAGCTCCTTTCTAACTATGCCATATCAATACCTAGTTCATTACTCTTTCTGTAAAACCATGATAGTATCTCCTTCACAGAGTTGCTATGAGACTTACCTGAGACAATGCATGTGAAGTGTTTAGTGCATCAACTAGCAAATAGTATAAGCTAAATAAATGCCTATTTTGTAATAATAATAATAATAATAATAATAATAATAATAATAATAATAAGCTCCATTTGTCATGCATGCTTACTTTATTAATGTTCACTATATGTGAAATTGTGTGCCCAACCCTATATCCTCTAGTTGGCTCTGAGTGTTTTGAAAAGAGGCGTCCCATCTTCTTTTGCATCATATTCCTGGCACTGAGCCCAGGGACTATCTCATAGAAAAATAGTAAAATATTTGCAGAATTGGTAATTGCTAATCCCCTAGCTACTCAGTTCCCTCCCTCCCTTCCTTCCTTCCTTCCTTCCTTCCTTCCTTCCTTCCTTCCTTCCTTCCTTCCTTCCTTCCTTCCATCTTTCCTTCCTTCCTTCCATCCTCCTGGTACTCAGGATTGAACCTAGGAGTGCTCTACACTCTAAGCCACATCCCCAGACCTATTTTATTTTTTGAAACAGGCTCTCACTAAGTTTCCATATACTGCTGTCCTCAAATCTGCAATCCTCCTGTCTCTGCCTCCCAAGTACTTGGATTACAGGTGAGTGTCGCCATGCCTGGTTTGCCCTTCTTTAATCATAAAAGGGTACCTCAAGTCATCCACTAACTATGCCATTGTAAGTTTCTACTGTTAACCATGGGGAATCCCAGAGGGATCCACGTGCATCCACAGTTGACCTATGTCAGTAGCACTCACCTTGTCCTTCTCTGATCTCACCATCCCCACTGCCCACCATGCTGCCTGCTATACCACCCATGAGGTACCCGTGTCTGGGCCAAGGAGTCTGGCGGGCATGGGCTGAAGACCTGCCTCTCCAGGCCTCTGCCCTGAGTCTGAGCCCTGCCTCATTACATAGGCTCTGAACACTTGATTTGGGCCCAGAGTCCCTCTTGAACACTGCTATTGATTCTGCTTCCCCTTGTCTCTACAGCTCAAATCAGTCCAGGGAACTTCTGGGGCCAGAGTCCATTCCTCGTCCACTTTTCTTTCCTCCCCACTGTAGCCCTTCCTTCCTTAGGGCCTCATTGCCTTGCTAGATGACAAAAACTTCCAGGCTTTTGACTAAGACCAACTGACATGGGGAAAGGGGTGACGAACAGTGTAGAGAAGAGACTTGTACATATCAGCCAGAGCCAGTCGAAAATGCCCCCCTAAATATGTTATTCAAAACTTACCTTAAATTGCACTTTCATGGTAAAGTTCAGTCTTGCTGAATATGGTGACAGTTCTCTATGTGGCAGTTCTCATGGGGTTATACACCAAAAACAGTAAATTTTACTACATATACATTTAGAAATAAATTGCAAAGTCCCAGGTGGGTCAGTATTTCTCCCAGCAGGTCATTCTCATGATGTCTGTCTCCTTGATTTGGATTCTCTTGCCTGGAAGGGCTGACCTGGGTGGGGGAGCCTTTGTTCTCTAGGTTTCTTTCCTGATAGATTAGATATATATTTATGTGATTTTTCTTGCTAATAAAACATGAATTAGCTGCCTTTTTTTGTTTGCGAGATACTAGGGATTGAACCTAGGGGTATTCTACCTCTGAGCTATAACCCCAGCCCTATATTTTATTCTTTATTTTGTAATAGGGTCTCACTAAGTGGCAGAGAGCCTCACTAAGTAGCTGAGGCTGGTAGGGAACCTGGGATCCTCCTGTCTCAGCCTCCTAAGAACTGGGATTACAAGCATATGCCACCACACCCGGCTGTAGCTGCCCTTTTTTAACGTAAATAAATAGATTATAGCAAACTATATCAGGAAGACAAGAGGACAAAGAACTGTTAGCTAGAAATTGGTCATAAGGCTCTTATCTGGACTGAGATAACTGAATTTCTGCTCTTTATCTGCCTTGATTCCCTGTAGCTTCAGGAAGTCAGTTTTCCAGTATTCCATGATCAGGTGAACACAGAAATTGCCAAAGAATAAGTTAAGAACACACTAGTTGATATTGTGATGCCTCTGGCAGGTATGGTTCTTATTGGTGAGATTTTCTTTGGCTATTCTGGGTCTTTTGTTTTTCCCTATGAATTTTATGACTGATTTCTCTAGATCTGTGAAGAATGGTTATGGCATTTTAATAGGGATTGCATTGAATATGTAGATTTTTCTTGGTACCTGATTTCAAATTATACTACAAAGCAATATTAATAAAAACTACATGGTATTGGCACAAAAACAGACCCATAGACCAATGAAACAGAATGAAAGACTCAGAAACAAAGTCTCATATTTATGACCAGTTGAATTTTTATAAATATACTTTAAGCATATGCTGGAAAAAAAAAGACAGCCTTTACAACAAATGGTGTTGGGAAAACTGATTGTCCATATGTGGAAGAATGGAATTAAACTCCAATCTCCTACTTTGCACAAGAGTCAACTCAAGATGGATCAAAGAAGCCAGGCGTGGTGGCACACACTTGTAATCCCAGCATTTGGAAGGCTGAGACCGGAGGATCTGGGTTCGCAGCCAACCTCAGCTACCTAGTGAGGCACTCCACAACTTAGTGAGACCCTGTTTCAAAATAAAGAATAAAAAATAGGGCTGGGGGTATAGCTCGGAGGTAGAAAAAAAAACTGCAAAAAAAAAAAAAAAAATATGGATCAATGTATCAAAGACCTGGAAATTACACCAGAAACTTTGAAACTGCTAGAAGAGGGCATAGGATCAACACTTCAGCATATAGGTACAGGTACACACTTCCTCATTGAAACCCTGAAAGCTCAGGAAACTAAAACAAAAATTAATAAATGGGATGGTATTTAATTTAAAAGCTTCTCTGTGGCAAAGAAAACCATCAAGATTCTACAGAGAGCCTACAGAATGGGAGATCTTTGCCACCTATATCTCTGATAAAGGACTAATATCTAAAATATACAAGAGTTTAAAAAGTTTGACACTTAAAAAAAAAAGAATGAACTAAATAGACATTTCTCAGAAGAAAAATACAAGTAACCAGTAAATATAAAAAAAAAATTTCAACATCATTAGCAATCAAGGAAATGCAAATCAAAACTACACCGAGATTCCATCTAATTCCACTTAGAATGACAATCATCAAGAACACAAACAACAACAAATGGTGCTGAGGATGTGGGGAAATAGGAACTCTAATCCACTGTTGCAAACTAGTAAGCCATTATGGAAATCAGTGTGGAAGTTTCTCAGAAGGTTGGGAATGGAACTACCATATGTCCCAGCGATAGCACTTCTAGGAATCTTTCCAAAGGAATTGAAAACAGAATATTATAGTGATACTTGGACACCTATGTTCATCGCTGCACAATTTACAAAAGCCAAATTATGGAACAAGCCTAGGAGTCCAGCACACACAATAGAATTTTACTCAGCCATAAAGAAGAAAAAAAAATCATGTCATTTGCAGGAAAATGGATGGAACTCGAGAATATTATGCTAAGCAAGATTAACCAGGCTCAAAAAACAAGTAGTTGTATGTTTTCTCTTCTATGTGGAAGCTAGATAGAAATTGAGAAATAAGGATAACATCAGGAATGATAGAAGGGGTTTAGAGAAGGAAGGAGGAGGGGACAGAGATGTAAAGAGTGTAAGAGTTGAAATAATGCTATTTATGTATGCAAAATTACCAAATCCAATCTCAAAGACATGTATGGGAACAGGGAGGAAGAGGATGGGGCCCAGTGGAAAGTGCTCCAAGAACCTGGTCTCCCTGTAGGAGGCCAGCCTCAGCAACTTAGTGAGACCCTGTTTTGAAATAAAAGATAAAACGGGCTGGGGGTACAATTTGGAGGTAGAGTGCCTCTGGGTTCAATTCTCCCCCATACCAAGAAAGAAAAATCCTGCTATCTTGAGTCGATATGGTCTCATCCTCTTTTGCTGATTCCCACTCATTTCTGTTGCTATAGATTGACTTCTGGACAGCTGTCCCCTGGCTGGAGGCAGCCTGCAGCTCCTTTTCTCCTCTCCACTGGCTCGCCACCAACCTCTTACTTGGAGACACATGATGTGATGTCACTGCACCTGAGTCACTTTTCTGTTTTATACCCTCTGCTGCACATACGTCTATTTCTTCCCAAGCCACAGCCTCCTGGAGAACTGAGTGATCATCTCTCCATCCCCCAAATGTGGTTTTCTTTGGCTTCTTAGGGCCCTTGGTTCCGGAGTGCCTCTGATCTCCTGGTGAGGACCGATGCTCTGAAGCCGAATCCAATTGTCCACATGTTCGTATTTCCATTCATTTGACTCTGAGTGTACACTGGAAGCCAAACACCTCTTGGAGTGTGTAATCTCTAACCTCCAGCAGTTTATGTTTTAGCTAGGGAGGCAGAGAGGGAGGAAGTGAAAACTACATCAATGAATTAATTAGACAGAAGTAAGTGCTGTGGACGCTGAGCAGAGTGCCAGGACAGAAAATAATGGAAGGGGATAAGTGGTCAGGGGAAATCTCTCTGTAATAAGAGATATTCGAGTAGAGCCAGAGAAGCCAGCATTTCAGATCTAGGAAATAGCAAAGAGATCAGAAAGGGCTGTGAATGACTAGACACCTACAGCCTGGCATGGCTTGGGCACAGCAGGAGAGGACAGGGATGAGCTGGGGAAGGAGAGGAAGCAGCCAGCGAGACGAGGACCTGCCGGGTGTGGAGTGTACACAACAAGACTGGCTTATTTGGTCTGATTCGGCTCTGGGCGAGTGGGAAATAATCACTCCAGGACATGTTGCAAAGTTAGGTAAACCCCTCTAAAGTAGGTTTGAAGCCAGGCGTGGTGGCTCACACCTGCAATCCCTGTACTTGGGAGACTGAGGCAGGAGAATCACAGGTTCAAGGACAGCCTCAGGAAGTAGTGAGACTCATCAACTTAGTGAGACCCTGTTTCCAAATAAGCATAAAATCTGGCTGGGGGTGTAGCTCGAAGGTGAATGCCTCCCAGTACCACAAAAAAAGAAGAAAGAAAGAGAATGAATGAATAAATGAAGGAAAGAAAGAAAGAGAGAAAGGAAGAAAGAAAGATTTGATTTGAAAAGAACAAACTACAAAGACTTCTCCATTTACTATTTTGTTAGGAGGAGATTTTGATACAAGTTATTTGCTGACTTTGATCATCTGTAAGGTAACCTGAGATGTTTGGGAATGACCCAGGTGCCTATATGTGACACAGTGTATCTTCTTCCAATATTTATTTATTCTTTGGAATTACTTAAAATACTCCCATCCATTCTGAATTTATATTAGGAAAGGTATTCACAGTTTGGTTTCTGTTTCTTTACAGCTGCATTAAAAGTATTTGTCCAACTGCTTAAATTTTCAGCAGCTCTTAAGTGGATGGAAGGTATGCAGGCTTCCAGCTTGTGTGTTCAAGAGAAGCATTGATTTATTTCAGTAATTTATATTTGAGATTTGATTTCCATCTTCTTTGTTCCTTTCTCTTTGTTATCTCCCTTCTCTCTCACTCACTCACACACATACACACACACACACACGTACACAGACACACGTGCATGCATTCACACATACAGTTCTGTTCTATAACTAAGTCACCTAAATAAAATAAGCTTAAAACAAGCTTTGAGACTTTTAAGATGACACTATGATCTGGTACTGGTAACATGCTTTGGTTGGTTGGCAGGCTACTAGGTAGTAAGTACATGACAGGATATTTGTATTTGTTAAGCAGTGTTTACAATCAAACAGAAGTGCAGTATTTGCTTCTGCGGACTAGAAGAAATTAGAGATAGAAAATCTTAACATGTTCAAACTTATAAATGAAATAATAGAATCAAAAAGCTCCATCTCCTCTGAGTTGTGTTTCTGGCCCTGTGGATCAACTCAGCTTGTCCTAGAGGAGGCTCCTGGCAGAGAAGCCAGGCCTAAAAGCTGAGCAGCAGGATGCTTGACACATTGCTCGCTTGCAGGGGACATTTATTCTTTTCAGACAGCCAGCTTCCATTTTATCTCCCTAACAGCACCCCAAATTGGCTGGGAAAATATAACGTCCCCCATTGTGTGTACCCTTGGTGGCAGGATCAGGTCTTCTCCCTCCTCAACCTCTAGTTCAGAATGCAAAGAGGAAGACACAGAGCTAACCCTGGCCATCTGGAGTGTCCTCCAGTGACCCATCAAAGAACAGAGGACTGGAGAGGCCGTTTCCAGTGTCAGGAGTGATGGTGACATGTTTTGATCAGTCGCTGCTCTGTGCTTTCTGCTCTCTTCGTTCTCTGAGGCTCTCCTGGTACCTGCTTCTTCAAGCCTGGCTTCAGGCAACTCAGTAGTTCTGCCAGTTCCTGAGATAAGTCCAATAATTTATTGTTGTTTGAACTAGCTAGAGTCCATTTTTGTTGTTTGCTGTCAAAGACCTTAATTGAGATAGTACAGTAAATATTCCTAGAGGGAATTAATTAATGAAAAAGGTCCAGATTATATCTCAAGCCTTTTGTGACTTTTTTGATCATAACTTAAGCATTGAATCTCATCTTTAGATGGGTTTTCATGGAAGTTGGATAAATAGTACATATATGCATATTTTGAAGGCAAAACTGTTATTTAAAATATTTGGAAATTACTTTAAAACACTTGTTTATTGTATGCATGATAGTTAAAAATTTGGAGAAGCATAAAAGGAATGTAAACATCTTCACAAATGTCATCCTGTATAATAAAAAATTGTGTTTAATATCTGAGTGGTATCTTATGGGAGAGATAGTACAGTTTATGTAGCTAATCCCTTCTTGTTAGGCATTTGGGTTTTTTCCAATTATTCACTTATAAATGACCCTGCACCAAAGAGTGTGCTAGTTTAATCCTTTAATATATGTGAAATATATCCTGCAGATATATTTCAAGAAGTAACATTGTTGGGTCTAAGAGTCTGCATGTTTTGAATGTTTTTACTCACAAGAATAGCCCTTTAAAAAAGTAGACTAAGAAAAAGGAAAAAGAAGCTAGGTGTTGTGGTGATGCCTGTAATGCCAGTACTTGGGAGGCCAAGACAGGAGGAACCCAGGCTCAAGCTCAGCATGCAGCAACTTAGTGAGAGCCTGTTTAATAATAAAATAAAATATAATAAAAATGACTGGTATGTAGCTAAGTTATGGAATACCCCTGGATTCAATCTCCAGTATAGAAGGAGGAAGAAGAGAAGAGGAAGAGGAGGAGGAGGAGGAGGAGAAGGAGGAGGAGGAGGAGGAGGAGGAGGAGGAGGAAGAGGAGGAGGAGGAGCCCTTTTATTATACATCTCTTCTTCAGCAAAAATAAAACAAACAAAAGCAAAAAACATCTATGCTTCAAGGTATGATTTGAAACTGCCCCATGTAAAACCACATTGCTCCGATTAATCAGTCCAATTAAATAGAAACAGATGGTTTGAGAAAAATTATTAATAGTCCTGTCTGTTCAATACAAACAGACGTTGCACCTGCTTGCTTCAGCCTTTTTTGTTTTTAAATAAACACTTATAGAATCCCTACTGTCTGCCTGGCATGGTTCTCAGTGCTGTAGTTATACAAAGGAAGGTGATACATGGTCTTCACCTTTGAGATACAATCCAGTAGGCAGTGTAGACCCATAAATAACTGACAAACAACACGATGTGGTGGTCACTGCTACAACAGAGGTATGAACACAGCATTTGGGGGCAGAGAGGCAGGAGTGCTTTTGACCTGAACATTTAAGTCCTCTTGCTAACTTCTCTCCCATTACAAAACACCATTTAAAGTGGGAAGAGGGAATACACCTTGAGAAGTACACACAAAGGGTTCTGGAGAATCCAAGAAAAGAGAACTCAAGAATACCTCTAAGAAGTCAATGGGCATTGGCCAGTGCCAGGGTTGGCAGCGTTTGGAGGGGACCTACTGGAGGAGAGAGAGCACTGTGAACCCTGGCACAGAGGAGGAGTGGTGTTCAGAGAATGGACTGCTTGAAACAGTAGGTTTGGGTTTAGGAAAATGGCTGGTCTGGGCCACCTGGATCACTGTTAATAAGAAGAAAAGGCATTGGTGTGTAACTCCATAAGTAAAAGAGAAGTGTTAGTTTTCTATTGCTATCGCAAATTACTTGGCAGCTGAAGACAATGCAAATTTATTATCTCATAATTCTCTGCATTAGAAATCTGACTTGAATCTCACTTCATTAAAATCAAGGTATCTGCAGGTCTGTATTCCTTTCTGGAAACTGTAGGAGAGACTCTGTTTCATTATCTTCCCTTGCTTCCAGAAACTATCTGTATTCTTTTTCCATCAGGAAACCAGAGACAGTTGCTCATGTCCTTCTTGTGTCCTATCATTCTGACCTCCTCTTCTGCCTTCTTCCACCTTCAAGGGCCTTCTTAAGAACTCATCTATAAAATCCATAATAATCTCACCACATCTGGTCTTACCTTATTCACATCTGCAAAATTCTTTTTGCCAGGTAAAATAACATATTCACAGGTTTTCAGGTGTGGCACAGGTGTCCTGGGGAGTTGCTCTGCCTTCCATGGGCATTCAGGTTATAGAGCAGGAGAGAGACAACATTGGGGGATACGGCTTGATGAAGACCACAGTGGCATCAGTAAGAGGGGAAGAGAACAGTTAGAAGACTTTTGATGATTGCAGATAAAACGCAACTAGGCCCAGTGGGATTAAGAAGGAAGAGACAGATGCAAATGACAGACCGGAGATAGCCTCCCCAGGGATTGGCAAATGGCTCAGTGGAGAGTAAGGGAAAGGGGCACAGAGGTGGTGCTGTCAGCCAGGATTCAGGCTCTGCCAACCCCGCATGTGAGGCCAGCCAGCAGGCCATTGAGCAGAAATATTTGGTTTAGGAGAGTGGAGTAATGGTAAACTGAAGTTTGGATCTTATCCTTAGAAAACTAACCTAAAGCTTCTATGTTTAAATGTTGACTAGGGGATATAAAAGGAATACAGATTCAAGATATATACACACACCAGGGAGAGAAGGAATAGGTGGGGATGGAGAGAGACAGGCACAGTGAAAGTAAGGAAGAGTAGAGAGTGTGGATACTGAGGGAGATGTGAGAGGGAAACGGGAGACAGGAAAAAGTGAACCGAGGAAGAGAGACAGGGCCTGGCCAAAGAGGGTAAGTGAAGCACAAAACTATCAGCAGAGAGAAACGGAAAAACAGACCAGCTCAGAGGTTTCTGGTATGAATGAGTTGGTCAATTTATTTTTAAATTATTATTATTATTATTATTATTATTATTATTATTATTATTATTATTATTATTATTTTGTGTATATGGTACTGGGGATTGAACCCAGAAACTACCTCAGAGCTACACCCCCAGCCCAATTTTATTTTCTTTGATTTTGAAGCAGGGTCTTGCTAAGTTGCTGAGGGTCTGGAACCTGTGATCCTCTGATCTTGGTCTCTCAAGTACTGGGATTACAGGCATGTATCACCACACCCAACTGGGTTGGCCAATTTAAATTTCTGGTTCACTTGAGTTGTGTTCACAATTTAAGTTAATCATTTTTAACATTGTCGTGGAAGATGTATTTGCTTTCAGAGGTTAACCACCGTGCACAGCTTCTGTTCTGCCAGGCCCCCAGGTAGCCTCAGTGGTCCCTGGGGGGTGAATTATTTACCCTGCAGGCCCTTACCCCTCACCTGTCTGAGTGAAGAAGACTCCGCTCAACCCCGCCCCTCCCAACATGTCTCTTTTAACTCTTGGATTGTTCTGTCCTTGGAATCTGGGGCCTAGGTACTGCAACTCTCTAAGTGACACTCAGGCAGGAGCTCTGGGAAAGCCCACAGAACTGTGATTTACAGCCCCTTGTTACAGATGGGCGAGTCCAGTGTAGTCACACCTTCAAGGTCACGCGCTACTTTAGACCAGAGAAGCAAAGAGTAGACTAATATATGGACAAGGTCGCTCAGGAAGACCTCAGGCAAATGAACAGGTTGCCTCTGGAGGCTCACAGTGCTGGAAGCTCACTCTGAACCCTGCTTCCCAGACTACCCCTGTCCTGGCAAAGCCCAGGCAGAGAAAGAAGTGAGCTATAAGGCGGTAGAATTTCCCCTGGCACAAATACCGTAACAAAGGCTTTTACGTTTATTGTCTCTGAATAGAGGAAGCAGGTACGCAGAGAGGTTAACCAACTTGCCCAAGGTCACCCAGGAACCCACAAGGAGGCTGGAGCTTGCACCTGGCCTCCTTGGAATCAGCAGCACCCTGGCCAGGGCGACTGCACGCTGACCCGCCAGAAGGGGTGAGGTCTCTCCAGCGCTCCGCTGCCTGGCTACATCTCCGGGTCCAGTTGGCACAACAGTGGGCAGGGCAACGGGGACTGCCCAGCTCGGGGATGTTGAGCCCAGGGAGCTGAGCTCAGCCAGGAGGAGGACGATGCACCGCGCGCGCAGGTGAGCCGGGACCAAGGTCCTAAGCCGGGAGCCGGGAGCCCGCGCCTCGAGACCGCGGGCCCCTCAACGCGGGGGCTGGAGCCGGCACCCGAGGGGGCGGCGAGGAGGGCTCAGGCAGCGGCGGGGAGCGCTGCGGCAGCGGCGGCGGCAGAAGCTCGGCTCCGCGCTGGGGGCGGCCGCTCCAGTCTGCCAGGGCGCCTCGCTAGCTCCCGCGCCTCGGGCAGCCGAGAGTGCGGTAAGTGCTGCTGGCGAGGATCCTGATCCCGGGAGCGATGCGGGTGCGGAGGGGGCGGGGCGGCACTGCCGGGCTGGGGGCTTCGGGGCTTTGGTCTCCCAGACCCAGCTTTGTTTCAGGGATGGGCTGTGTGGCGGATCAAGGTGTAGGGGGGCTGGCCAGTGGTGTAGGATGCGTCCTCAGCGTGGGAACACTAGGTTTGGGGCTGCTGTCCTGCACTTGTGTAGGTAAGGACTTGTGAAACTGCCTGTGTGTTCACTGACTATAGAGTGTGTGTGTGTGTGTGTGTATGTGTGTGTAAAGGAGAGAACAGAGGCTGTGCGTCCATGGCCATGTTTGTAACTCGATGCATGTGTGCACCGTATGGTGGTCCTGAGTGTGAACCAAGAGTGTGCTGCGTGTGTGACAAGATGTGTGTTTGAGCATATAACTGAGTGTGTGGGTTCACGATGCTGCATTAAAGCTCTCAGGGTCACCGCCTCCTGCAGTTGCCTTTCACAGAATCCCAATCCCCATCTCAGATGCCTTTTCTCTCAGCTGGCTACTCGGTGAGCACGGTGCTGTTTGATGCCTTTGGTAGAAGTGGCTGTTGATAGCGCCAAGCAGACGTGAAGAAGTCATGGCAGGAGCTCCTCTTCCTAGAGTTCAATGTTAAGAGAAAAATCTTGGCTTGCTTTCCCCTTCAGTTGATGAAAACAAGCAGGGAATGTTTCTTAAGGTTCAGGTTTGCATGAGTCTAAGGTGTTTTTTGAGGGAGGGACATTGACACAAGTTTGCCCGCTCTATCTCAGTATTGCTGGGATGAATTCTCTGGGTCATAAAGCTATGAGTCACCCTGGCTTGTATAGACCATGTTTGCTTAGTCTCCTGACTGAAACTTCAGCATCAGTGATCGAGGAAGAAGCTGCTGTGTGCTGCTGGAGATGGGAAAGGATGCTAGTGATGGATGTGGTACCCGAGAAACAAGGAAAAAGCCAGTCAGGGGACAAGACTCACAGAGTTCTGAGGAACAGCTCTTACCTGGGAAATGGATTAGTAAAAAGTAAGGTGCTACAGCATTGGCAAGTCTTTTTGTTTGTTTGTTTGCACCTTATACTTATTTTCCTAGATGCATTCTTACCCTAAATTCTCCTTTATGTTTGCATCATTTCCATATCTGGGAAATATCTTTATTACTATCCAGTAGAGTGATAATCATCACTTAAATTCTAGAACTGCAGTATGTCCTAGGTCGCAGGAGTTTCGGGGAGAGTTTGGTCCAGCCCCTATGAGCAGATGGATATCCCTGGGCTCAGATGGACATATCAGGAGCCCAAGGGCAGCGGTACCTCTGTTCTCTCCCAGGTATCTGGGTTTCATCCAGATGCTCTTCCTTCTTGGGGTCACAGAGGCCTTGTTGCCAACAACTTGCAAGTGTTTTCTTCCACCCTCCTACCCCTGAATCTCCCTGATTCTGTTCATCCCCTTGCTTCTTTCCCCAACTTCACAGACTAAAAGACAGCACCTGAGACAACCTGCTACCCCAAACACGGCCTGATTTTTCCATCTGTTGTTGAACACACCATCCTCCAAGTCACCCAGGCTGGGAACTTAAGTTAACTTCTATTTCTCCTCTTCCTTTATCAGCAGCTGCCACAGCTTAATTAATAGGCAGGTTTTGTCTGTTTTCCCTTATTAACTCTTGAATCTAGTCCCTCCTCCCCTTTAAAAAAAAATCCCACTGTAACTACTTTGTTCAGTGAGACTCATATTTGGGGATTTCCAGAAAGAAATATAGAAAGTAATTACTGAAAAAAAAATATAAAGCATTTGCATGACCCTTGATATTATCATCATCACACTAAGGAGTTAAATCAGTCCTTTGGAAGAATCTGGACCTTTTGACGGTTGTAGCATTTTGTGACCTAGATCAAATCTCTTTGCCTTTCTAAGTCCCAGTTTCTTTGCCTGTGAAAAGTGATGAAAGATTTCAAATAGAATCTAGTCACTAGATCATTTTTAAGGATTCTCTCAACTCTAAAATTCTCCAGTCACCATTGATGGTTTTATTTTGGCAAGAAACTTTCCACCTAATGCTATATGTTTATCTTCTGATATTTACCCATCTTTTTAAAAACTTCAGTTTGTCTTTAGGGAAAAGGTACAGATAAAAGAGGGAAAGAGGAAAGTCACTATTGACTTGAATTTGAGGTTGAGGGTTAACTGCATTCCTTAAAGCAGAGTCAGAAGAGCTTTAGAGATCACTCGTTCTCACCTCCCATTAAGTGCCATACTCTTTTTGAAGATAACTTCATATTATATTGTAATTCAGGAGTTCTCAAGCCCCTGTGCCACTGACACTGGGGCTAGATAATTCTTCTTGTGAAGGACTATCCTGGCACTGTAGGATGGTGGGCAGCACTCATGGCACTCATGAGATGCCAGTAGCAACCCTTCATTATGACAACAAAAATGTCTGCAGGCATTGCTACACGTCCGCGTGGAGGGAAAAAGTTCCCCCATTCCAGTTGAGAATCACTGCAGTGATTCAAACACAAGCCGTGTAGCCTCCTACAGAAACATTTTACAACAAAAGGATTGCTGTGTTGCTAGCTGCCTTTCCACTCCCTTCCAAAGTGGCTACCTCACACATTTACCTTTATCTCTTCTGGCTTTTCAGTGCTTTGTTACTTTGCCTGAAAATGCTTAAGATGCTGCTGAAGGCTGAGAAGCATTTCAGAGCCAGTATAATAATCATCTTAATAACTCACATTAAACCAGCCCTTGATGTGTGCCAGGCACAGTTCTAAATGCTTTACGTGGATGATTTCATTTAATCTTCATTAAGAATCCTGTAAAGAAGATCTTTCCATAACTCTCAATTTTGAAATATGGTGACTAAAAGTTAGATGAAATAATGCGCCCAAGCTCTCTCAGCTGTTGGGTAGTAGACCTAGGGTTAGTTTGTATGTTGTCTTATTCCAGAGTCCATGTTCTAAACCTCCACATTAACCAAGGTGTCTTATAAACCCTTTAGCCCAATAGAAGAGCCAAGTCTGCCTCTCAGAAGGAGGCTACAGACTAGAATGTAAGTTGCATTCTGTTGAAATAATATGAGCTCTTTCCTTTTTTAAATGCCTTCCCTTTCTTATTCAGAAATAGCTCCAATGCATGTGCAGAGTGAGAGGGGTGGTGTCAGGGTTGTGGAAGAGGGGATGTACAGGGAAAAGGAAGGGAGAAATAGGGACCACAGAGTGAATAAGACATTGACTTTTCCATTAACTCCATCTTTTATGTGTGTGTGTGTTTAACTCTCTCTTTATTCTTTTAGTCTGCCCTTTGTTTGATTCCTTCACTCTGCATGCTGTTGACTATTTCCTTGAAAAAGTCAGTAGAAAGGGATCACATTTGGAGCCAGGAAAATATAAGTAAAATATAAATGGATATCAAAAAGGCTAACTGATAGGACTGGCTTTAAATATAGCCCCAGTAAGAGTGACTACCTTAACAATTACTAACAAGCTTGAAAACTCAAGGCATGTCTAAGAAGGTAAGAAGGTACACTATTTTTTTTTTTTTTTTTTTTTTTGCAGTACTGGGGATTGAACCCAGGGACATTCTACCTCCAAGCTACACCCCCACCATTTTTTTATTCTTTATTTTGAAACAGGGTCTCACTGTGATCCTCCTGTCTCAGCCTGCCAACTACTGGGATTACAAGTGTGCACCAGCATGCTGGGTTCTTTAAAACCTTATGTCAACAAATCTATAGGTTTGGTAGCTACCAGTGAAGAAATGATAGAGCCCTGACTTTCTATACCTTGTGGTTTGGTTAAGACAGTAGCTCTCAAACTTTGATGAGTAACAATAAGAATAATCTATAGGATGGTTAAAACAGATTGCTGGGCTTTACCCCCAGAGTTTACAATTTGATATATCCAGGTTGGGGTTTGAGAATTTCCTAACAGGCTCTCAGTTGATACTGATGCTGGTGGTCTGGGGACTACTGTTTGGGAATTACTGAATAACCAAAAATAAAGCTCAGACCTAGCTATCCGAGACTTTTAATGAAAAGGCACCTTGTCTTTAAGATATTTAAAATTTTGAATTAATGAGTATCAATGAGTGGAGCAAGATTGAAAGATAACTACTAGAGATGAACACATATCTCTCACTAAGAATCTAAGTTTTGCTTCTCACTTAGAGTTTCAGACAAATCTTTGCTTTTTCTTAGCAATTGTACTCCTATGCTGGATTAATTATCTGTCTCCACCCACCTCCCCTGTTACCTTAATTTGGA
>PVLC010025130.1:0-23963 GCA_004027655.1 Graphiurus murinus
TTTTTTGTAGTTATTCGTGCAATGTAGCATACATCTTTGTTAAGCACAAGTTGTTAACAACATATTTGCACACAATTCTCATTTGACCCCTTCCCCAATTCCTACCCCATTCCCTCGCCCTCCCTCCCCCTCAGGTTCAGTTCACTGAGTGACCTTAATATGATTGTGTAAGAACATCATGTGCCTTAGGGTGTCCCTCTGCCCCGTGCATACACTGGAATTAATTCAACTTCTTAGCTTACTGAGGATCTCTCCTTTTCATATGGAGACCCTCCTGTGCCTCATCTTCTCCCTAGCATCCACATATTAGGGAGAACATATGCATCTTTACTCTTTGTGACTGACTAATCTCACTTAACATAATGTTTTCCAGTTGCATCCATTTCCCTGCAAAGAACAGGATTTTGTTTTTCTTTATGGCTGAGTAAAATTCCATTGTGTACATATCCCATAGTTTTGTAATCCATTCATCTGTGGATGGACATCTTGGCTGCTTCCATAGTTTGGCTATTGTGAATTGAGCCGCTATAAATATAGATACACATGCATCGGTCTGGTAGTTTGGTTTCCATTCTTTTGAGTATATACCCAGTAGTGGTATTGCTGGGTCATATGGTAGGTTCATGCCCATTCGTCTGAGGGTCCTCCATATTGTTTTCCACAGTGGTTGCACAAGTTTGCAATCCCACCAACAATGTATTAGGGTTCCCACTTCTCCACACCCTCGCCAGCAGGTGTTGTTGTTCATGTTTTTTATGATTGCCATTCTGACTGGAGTTAGGTGAAATCTCAGGGTAGTTTTGATTTGCATCTTCCTGATTGCCAATGATGTGGAACATTTCCTCATACATTTATTAGCCATTTGTATTTCTTCTTTTGTGAAGTGTCTATTTAGATCCTTTTCCCATTTTTTGATTGGGTTATTTGCTTTCTTAGTTGTGATTTTCTTGAGTTCTTTGTATATCCTAGATATTAGACCTCTATCTGAAGTGTAATTGGCAAAAATTTTCTCCCACTCTGTAGGCTCTCTGTTGAGGTTCTTGATAGTTTCCTTTGCTGTGCAGAAGCTCTTCAGTTGAATGCAATCCCATGTATTGATCTTCCTTTGGGCTGCTTGTGCTTTTGGGGTCTTGTTGAGAAAGTTTTCACCTGTGCCTGTGTGTTCAAGTGTTGGTCCTATGCTCTCTTCAAGTAGTTGCAAGGTCTCTGGTCTGACTTCCAGGTCCTTGATCCACCTTGAGTTGACTCTTGTGCAGGGTGAGAAAGTGGGGTTTATTTCCATTTTCCTGCATATGGTTAGCCAGTTTTGCCAACACCATTTGTTAAAGAGGCTATCTTTTCTCCAGTGTATACTTTGGCTCCTTTGTCAAAAATCTTAATTTTCAATTCAGTACAAGTCTGACATGGGAAATGAAAAACAATATTCCCTTTCCCAAGTCATATTCTAATATTCTTACATACTTGTTTATGTACCTATAAATGCATACTAATAAAATATTGGTATTTTACATACGTGTAACACTTTCGAACATCAAGTCAGGAAGAATATCCTGAAGACTTTATCTATAGATAGCTGTATTTGTTAATTTTCATTACTGTAACAAAAATACCTGAAGCTTGAAACTTTACAAAGAAAAGAGATTTACTTATCTCACAGTTGTATTGTTTCAGGGGCATGGTGCTGAGTGCTGCTCAGCGCTGATGAAAGTCTCATGGTAGATGGCATCATGGTGGCAGAAAAACATGAGAGAGCAAGAAATCACATCACAAAACAAAAAGCCAGAGACAAGGGGAGGGGCCGGGCTGACTCCTTTTAGAGCAACCTTCTCTCAAGAACTAACCAAAGGGTCTCACAGGAGCTACCTTAACTCCTTCCAAGGACAGTGCTCAATAACCTAGAACCTCCCAGTAGTCCCCATTTCTTGAAGGTCCTACTACCTGTCAGATTATCATACCAAGGATAAAACATCCAACACACTCAAGTCATATTCAAATCATGACAATAGCTTATTAATAAAAGAAAAAACTCACATTTCAATTATACTTATCAACAATGACAGTGTATGAAAGATGATAGCATAGCAATATCTTCCAAATGACAAAGAAAAACATCTACTGTATCAGACACCAGGTGCCACAAGTATGTTGCATGTGAAGCAATAAGGATTTATTTAGTTTGTCAACATAAAGTTGTCAATTTAAGCTAAGCTCTGCCTAGTTGTTCTAGACTCCGCTGGGCTCACCCACATGTCTGGGGGTCTGCTTACTAACAGCTAAGATAGGGACAAATTCATATGAGACAACTCAGGTGAAATGGCTCATGCATTTTCTCATGGCAGTGGTTTATGATTCTTTAGGACCAGAATCATAAAGCATTTCAATACTGTGTTGTATTTGTTAACATTTCATTTACCAAAATAAGTCATGTGACTAAGCACAGAATTAAGGCATCAAAATTGAAAGGAAAAAAGAATTTAGGCCATTTTTGCTATCTTCCATGTTGAACTCAGAGCTCAGCAATAAACCAAACCATTATTCACAATGAAATACGGACATTTCACAAAGAGTAAAGAAGCATATGTTCTCCCTAATATGCGGATACTAGGGGGAAGATGGGGCATAAGAGGGTCTCCAGATGGAAAAGAAGAGACCCTCGATAAACAAAGAAGTTGATTTAACCGAAAGGGATGGATGGGGGGACACCCTAATGTACATCAAGGTTACTCACCAAACTGAACTTGAGAGGGAGGGAGGGTGAGGGAGTGGGGTGGGAATTTGGGGAAGGGGTCAAATGAGAAATGTGGGCACATATGTCATTATCAATTTGTACCTGACAAAGATATATGCTTACAATGCACCCATAATTTAAAAAATAATAAAAAAATAAAAAAGAAATACAGACATTTTCAAATACCCAAATACTGTTTCATTTAGTACCCAGAATTTGTCTTTAGATGAGTTACTAAAAAAATGCTTTATGGCAAGAAGAAAAATAAATCTAAGACTAATAGAGAATACAACAAATAATGGAATGAAAGAAGCAAGTAACTGCAATACTACCAAGTGACAAGAAAATTTGCTAGTTATTGCAGGGCATAAGGAAGATGTTAATTAAATTTCAAAACATTAAGTCACTTCAGTAGCTTGTTTAATTACTATTCATCAATCAACTATTATCCATTTGTTTTGAGAAGCTGTCAAATAGCTCTTTGAACCAATTCAGTGATTGAAACATTAGAATTTTTTTTTTTTTTTTTCAGTACTGGGGATGGAACCCAGGGGCATTCTACCTCAGAGCTACACTCTCACCCCTATTTTTTATTCTTTATTTTGAAACAGGGTCTCATTAAGTTGCAGAGGGACTCACTACGTAGCTGAGGCTGGCTGCAAACCCAGATCCTCCAGTCTCAGCCTCCCAAATGCTGGGATTACAAGTGTGCGCCACCACGCCTGGCTTGAAACATTAGAATTTTGATCTATTCAACTACATATTAATTCAGGGATCTCATCCTTAAAATACTTATGCTTTAACAGACTGAGCTTTATTTAAATTTTAGTAGATCAAAGAAGAGGGGCAGAAATCTATCTGACATCAAATTTCATGCTTGGTTAGTATTTAGAAAAATAGCAACCTACAAACAAAATCGACAATAAATCTTAAGGCAAATAATTTCAGAATAAAAGCTATAATTTTTGTATACTAAATAGTAAAAGGTATATAGCAATAAAATAAACTTTTTTAACAAAAAAGTAGTAAAACTGGGAAATCTTTACAACGGACATGAAAATATGCATGCTTTTTTAAATTGATATAGTATTTCCTTATTCTCCCTAACAAGTGCTCTATGAGTAGATAAATTTTTCATGTTATCCTCTACTACAGACTCAGAATCTAAAATAAACCTTTCTTATTTATTAAGAATGGCATTTCATAAAGAAATTGGAGAAGGCACTGACCAATCAAGAGATATCACATGCAATGCCTCAGAATTACATGTTTTTCCTTTGTATACAAGTAGGAGATAAGACCCCCTCAAAAGATTGCCTTGTGGTAGAGAGGAGAGGTGGGTCTCATTAAATTCACAGGGTGGCAGAAAGCTTTATCAAACTAAGCATAACGATAACACATTGATACCCAAGGGAGTAAATATAGTCCTAGGTCATCAAATGCCAAAAACTCATTTTAGGAGGTATGATAACACAGTATTACAAAGAGCCATCATGTTTGTCTAATAAAACATAAGGAATCTGCCATTTCTGAGACTCACTTTTTTTTTCTAATTGGCAGACTATTTCATGTCTAAAAACTTTTCCATTTTGAGAGGGCAGGGTTGCTTTCATGAATACCTGTGTGTACATAAACAGCCCCTACTTTGCCCAGTCTGTTAATCATCATAGAAAAAGATACTTGAGAGAGAGGAACATGGAAGCCAGTTCCTCCTAACTTTTCCAGTCCATATCATAAGTTTATTTGAGAGACTCTCCATGCAGTTCTCTAGTATTTCCCCAGTGCCTTTGTTCAATCTGCGCAGAAGCCAATGGAAATGCCCTTTCCTCTCAGCTGAAGCAGCTACAAAGTGAAACCTGCAGACTCCCATCTGACTTAAATTTCGCTGGCAAATATAGTCTTTGATTTATTAACAAAATTTATAGTAACTCTCAAGGAACTAGTGCATCTTGTTTGGCCCAATTTTCAAATTTAATTAAAAACATTTCAATGTTATAAACTATTTTTATTAGTTTGATTTCCATTTAACTACTTTGCTCATCAACTAAATCTTCCATAAATACTAAATAATATTACCATATCTAACAAGTTAAACTTTTAACACATTTAGCCTAAACTTCTTTTACCTACTTTTATATTAATCATAAATTTAGAAAGATTTACCTTAATATCATGAATCTAAATCAACTACTTAATTGGATACTTCAAATCAGAGTTAAAAGGCTGACTGTATTTGATCAAGTTCTTGTACCTATGACAAGTAACGATGGCTATAGCAAATACTTAGCTCCTGCTATATGCCAAATACTGTACAGAATCTACAAAATAGCAGCAAAAATTTGGACAATTTTTTATTGTTTTAACCTTTCCATACTTAATGTTAAATATTTCTACAGGTAGAAGAAGCATAGCTATTAATTTCATCAAGTTCACGAAAGTTATTTACTTCATCATTCTGCAAGAAAATGGGATACAGGCTTCCAAAGCAATTCTTCTTATTACCAACAAAGAAAACTATGACATCATCCCAAGCAACTTAGAGTTACCTTCTAAGCTTGCTTGAAAGGACCAATAGCCAGAGACTTTGACCAAAACACTAAGGAGATTATTGGTGGTGACCCTGATGTAATTCACTAAGCTCTATGTAGTAACATGCTTACATTATGGGCTTCAAACCTCAAAAGTCTGAATAAAGAAAGAAGTTGTCTTAATGGGTCTCAGACCTACATCCTTGTCTTCAAGGATGATTCTTTTATGTATACTCAGAACTCTGTGGCTATTATTGGGATCCATCATTTGATTGGATTTTGGAGTCAAAAGATCTAGAAATGCATTCCTCCATCTAACATCAAGACTACAAAGATTCTCCAAAAGCAAAAGGCCAAATATTCAAAGGAAGGCCTTGCAGAACCCAATCCCTTTATGTTATTTCTAAACCTAAAGAGTGATACTATTTAAAAACAAGAAGACCATTGGAAAAATAAGTGAGCAAATAAACCCCAGCAACTGGCAGGTTACTTACCCCCCTAGACATATAACATGAATGATAATGCACTCAGGTTTGCCCATTGCCATCGGAACTGTTGTAGAAACATAATTAAAAATAACACCTAAAGGGCACTGTGGCACATGTCTGTAATCCCAGCACTTGGGAGGCTGAGACAGAAGAATCACAGGTTCCAGGACATAGTAACTTAGGGAAACAGTGCTTCAAAATAAAAAATAAAATAAAGCTGGAGGGACATGCAACTCAGAGGTAGAATGCCCCTGTGTTCAATCCCGTACCACAATAAAAATAAATAAATAAATACCTATTTTCCAAGGTAGAAATACTCCCCACAGAAACAGTAGAGAAACAGAACATTTTCATTATTGAATAAGCATTAAATCAAAATGTACCATGCTTCACAGGGAATCTGCTAAGATTGCAAAAAGAGGAAAAAATATCATCCTGCGATATAGCCAAACAAATGTGGATATAGCCCATTATATCCACATTTCCAAGATAAACAATGACTGGTCCTCAAGAGGACTTATTTCACACAGTAGTTCATCCTACCTTTAGCTGGTTACTAGGGTGACCATCTGTGTTTGCTAATTGACTTTATCCAGAGGGAAACACATTTCTTATATCTATGAAAAGAGAGAGATTTCTAATTTGGAGTAAGATGTCTTCAGAGTTAGGCTCCTAACCTTCCCAGAAACTAGAAGAAAGAGTTGTTATTTTCTTGATGTTTATATTTCAAAGAGATGGCTCCTAGGTTATTGAGAAAGACATTCCTGGGTCAGAAGTTCTATCTAGTTTTCAGATTTATATTTCTCAAAGACAGGAGAAAGTACTTACAATTACAGGTTTACAAAGTAAATACTCTTAAGAAAAGGAAAGGTGAGAGATTTCTTCCCTTAATTTCAACAGGGGTAATTAAGCCTCTTATTTTAAGAAATAAACTCTAAATTTTATTTTTAGAGCAATTTTAGGTTTTTAGCAAAAATAAATGGAAGGTATAAAGTTTTCTCATATTTCTCCTAACCCTACATACACACCACCTCCCCCAATATAGACATCCCAAACCATAGTGGTACATTTGTCACAATAGAAAAGCTACATTGACAAACCATTATCACACAAAGTCCATAGTTTACATTAGGGCTCACTCTTGCTGGGTTTTGCCAACTATATAGTGACATCTACCTGTTAGGTAGTTAGGCAGAAATGGGCCAGGATTGAGGTTAAGGCTGCCTTCACTGAGAGTGATGGAAAACCACCTCCTTTGTGGCCAGATACTACTTTCTTAAAGCTGAGGAAACATGTAACTGGCCTCAGAGGCTTTCCAACTTTGGAGCATGCACAGAACACTAAACTCGGGCGTTTTGCTTAGGTACCAATGGAAAATTTTCCAACATGGTGGAAATAGCACAGATGCACTAAGCTGTACTACAAAATAGCAGGGACTACTCCCAAATACATAACACAAGAAGGAAAGGTTTTCAGACAAGATATAAATCTCACCACATGGAAGATGCTATAGCTGTTTCCACTCTTGGAATGGACCTCTCTGGATTGGAGAAACCACCCGCCCCCCGCTGCCCCTTTCAAACACAGCCTTTTCTCTTTAAACTGTCCACTCTACTAAATAAATCTTTTATGCTTATTCTATTCATGTCTATTAAATGAAATCCTTTTCATAAAGACAAAGAACTAAGAAAACTATCACTGTAACATGCCTACACTTATACTATCATATAGGCTAGTTGCACTACTCAAAAACTCCTCTGTGCTTTGCCTATTCATTCTTCCCTCCCCACTAACCCCTGGCAGTCACTGATTTTTTTTTTTCATCTTCTCCACAATCTTACCTTCTCCAGAATGTCAATTAGTTGGAACCATCCGTGTGTAGCCTTGTCAGATGGGCTTCTTTCACTTAGTAATATGCATTCAAGATTCTTCCCTGTGTTTTCATGGCCTAATGGCTCATATCTTTTTAGTGCTAAATAATATTTCTTTGACTGGAAAGCCACGTGTGTGTGTGTGTGTGTGTGTGTGTGTGTGTGTGTGTGTGTGTGTGACTAGGGGCTGGACCTAGGGGAATTCTGCCTGTGAGCTATAGCCACGGCACTATTTTATTTTTTATTTGGATATAGGGTCCCATTAAGCTACGGAGGTTAGCCGTAAATCTGAGATCCTCCTGTCTCAGCCTTCCAAGTACTTGGATTGCAGGTGTACGTCATCATACCCAACTTTATTTTTTATTTTTGTTTGTCCTGACAGAGCCTAAGAACTCTCAAGGTTTTTTGGTCGAGTGCTATTGGCATTTTAGGTGGGGCTATTCTTGGTAGTGTAGGACTGGCAGAGAGTTGAGACACAACTGGTCCTATACAAAAGAACCTGAGTTACTAAAATAACTTGGAACTCCTCCCAAGACCTACCAGATGCCTCCCCCATGGAAAGTGTTGTCCCTATCAGGAACCTCTATTGGGTCCCTCTTATTGCCACTGAAAGTCATCAATACCATCTTGTGCCATCTAATACTGATACACTTATTGTTAATAAATCCAGTACTAATACAAATTTAATATAATTTAATATCTAATATTTAACTAATATAACCTAATCTACCTAATTCTATACTCTCATTACTAATATATCTAAACTAATACTAATGCCTTTCCTCTAATACTCTTGTACCAAGTACATACACACCATCCATCCATGGGGCGCTAAGGACTCTTCCATCAAATTGCTTTAATGCAAAAATTGCTAAGTTATCCACATCCACAGAAAGGCACCTCCTATAAATGATGGATTTAAAACATACAGAATACCTTTAAAAGGTTCTCTTCAGTGAATAAAAGTTGTTCTCACAAGTAGGCTAAAGATTTTATCCTAGGGGAGGTCTATTTCACTGAAATAACTCCTCCACCAACCAAACTTTAACTTCAATAACTGGAAATAGATCAAAACAGAACAGCCCTTCCCTCAGAGAAAGCCTGCCTTGCTAGATGCCAGCAGGTAGAGAATTGTCTACATTGGTAATGAAGAATCATCCTGTAGCAGGAGGCAAGATGTAAAGTCTGGCATTTAAAAACTTATAACTGTAAGCATTTCTTGCACATTGTTACATGTATTCATTTTACACAATAAGGGTTTTTTTCTCTCCAAAAAGTCACTGGTCTGCTGTATTCATACAGGCTCTGACATGTTCCTCGAAGGAGAACTCAGGGTCCCATGGGTATTAATCTCTTTGAAAGATGTCCTCCAAACAAGTCCTAAAAGGTTTAATGGAAAACAGTAAATTTTTATTGAAAAGATTATTTTCAAAATTGTGTTGTATTTTATGTGAATTACTTGAAAGGGTTTTGTGTGTGAATATTTCCAGAAATATACAACATTAATAATAGTATGCATGTGCTTATAAGCTAAAAGTTATATGAATAAATATTTTAAAGCAAATAATTCTCATTTTTCTATCTTAGTCTTACGCTTAAGAAGAGGAGTTTAACTTGGGAGTGATAAGCAAAATGACAGGAAGTGCTAAAAATTTGAATGCCCCACAGCCTGGAGGTAAAAAATACCAAAATCAGCATTCCAGAAGGATGGAACCCAAAGTAACCACTCTTCCCCTTTTGTTGAAAATTAAGCATGTACGTGTGTGTGCACACACACACATATATATATATAGATAGATAGATAGATAGATAGATAGATAGATAGATAGATAGATTCATTTTATTTTCCCCAAAATTATTTTTCTGTTTTGGGAGCTTTTAAGTGAAATCTCTTTTAAATTTCAAACTATAATAAAAATACAAGAATATAATGAAACTGGAAAGGAGTTTTATTTTTTTTTAAGTTGAATTCACTGCCTGCAGAAAGCAATCAAAGTTGTATTTTTCTTTTGTAAGGCATATCTTCCCACAGATACCATTACTCCAGTTAGCCAGGAAGTCTCCTCTTAAATGTTTCATTACATTATAGTCCAGGAGCCAAGAAGGCACTGACAGTCTGGTGTCTTAATCTAGCACTAACTTCTGATTTTCCTGTTAGTGGTATATTAGACCTGAAAACCATAGTGAAGATATTTAGGCCTCCCAAAGGCACAGAAGCACAGCAGCCACCTGCCTTCATTCTGAGAGCAGAGCACATGCCTTCTAGAAGGTTCACACCAATTTTCAGCTTTCGAAGTTTTGTTTCCAATGGAGGATCCACAAGTGGAAAGAAAACTCACAGTCCTTTCATTCCCAGTAATCGTTTGGTTTTCACCCAACATACACCAAGGCCTGTACTAAAAACTCAGGGACTGTGATAGAAAATGAGGCATCCACATATTTATAGAAGCATACTTACTGACATGAAAAAAAAATACGAAATATGTTATAGATTGAAATTATAAAATATAATCACCCTTAGTCTTATGTTAAATAAGTCTAAGAAAGTCCAAATGTATATACTGAGTTTGTCTTCCACCTCCAGCTTTTAAAAGTTGTGTGGCCTTGAGGCAGATACTTGATTACTCTGAACTTGCTTTTTCACCTGAAATATTGGCAAAGACCAAACTATCAGACTGATGCATGTGTATCTATGTTTATAGCTGCACAATTCACAATTGCCAAACTATGGAACCAGTCAAGATGTCCAATCAACAGATGAATGAATTATAAAACTATGGGATATGTACACAATGGAATTTTATTTAGCCATAAAGAAGAACAAAATCGTGTCATTTGCAGCCAAATGGATGGAACTGGAAAAACATTATGCTAAGTAAGATTAATAAGTCACAAAAAGTAAAAAATTGTATGCTCTCCCTAATATGCGGAAGCTGGGGAGAAAGTGGGACATAAGAGGGACTCTAGACGAAGGAGAAACCTTAGATGAGCAAAGAAGGTGACTTAACTGAAGGTGATGGGGAGGGGAGGAAGGGAAACACCCTAATGCACATGATATACTTTCACAAACATATCAAACTAAACTGAACCTGAGAAGGAGGGAAAGGGAGGGAGTGGGGTGGGAATTGAGGAAGGGTTAAATGAGAAATGTGTGCATGTATGTCTTTACCAGCTTGTACCTAACAAAGATGTATGATTACAATGCACCAATTAAAAAAAAAATGTTGGCAAAGAAATGGTAAAATCAGAAAAAGTTCATTAGCTATGGAAACAGCTGAGACAAGAAGCAGGTTCTAGACTTCTCCTTCCATTTTGGTGACTAGTACACAGATAAGTATTAAGAAAGATTCAATAAATGAATTACTTATCATTTAGTTTGATCGAATGGATGCCATTTGTGTAGGCCATTTTATACTAAATAAAATAATATAACCAGTTATCTTGTTTATGACTATCACACAGTGTTTGGTACACAAAAAATGTCAATAAACTAGGTATAATTATCATCATCATTATTACTCTTATAATTATATGGCCCATAAACATTTATAAGACTAAAATCACTATAAAATTTCTGAGTCAGTTTGGAAATGATACTAGAGGGTGGTTCTTAAAATGAAAGACCGCTTAGTTAGAATCTAGCATCCTAAACATCTGAAAAGAAGAAAAGAATAAAACCTCTCATAATCTAATGTCATTCTTCGTGAATTCATGACACATTAAATGCCTTCAAGCCAGCATATTTTAATAACAGTTGTCTCTATATGAGATTTTATTTCAGTAACAAATCAGCAAAAACAACTAATTGTCATACTCAGAAATAATTCTCATATAAACACCCATAACTGCTATATCAACAGGCCTGCCTTTTCCACAGAGAGACTTGTGAGCAATAAACAGCTTTCAAAATGAGCTTTGGAATGATGCGTTTGTTTCCATGGTTCAAAAGGCAAGAACAATACACAGATGAGATTTAAAAGGTTGGGTCTTGTTTCCCATATTTGGTCTTTGCTAACATTCTTGGCTGTTGATCAATTTCTAAAGAAAAAAAAATATGTTAGGTAAGCCCTGCCAGGTCAGGTTTGCTTGAGAAACAAAGTAAAATAATATGGGGCTCAGCAACCCCAGTGATGTTTCAGGAATGTTTATCTAGTTGAACAATGCGAAAATTTAAATCTTTAAGAAGAAAGAGAAAACGGGACAAGCCACTGTGTGCTCCCAAAGAATTGTTATATAAAATATCCGTCATAAAAAATTGTTATCTGTCGCTGTTCTCTGGCATAAATATCACTTCAAATGGAGTCACTGGGTTGTTTCCAAGAATAATCAACTTATTCTTTCATAACACTCAACTCCATACCAGAAAATATCAAGATATTCTAGAAAGAGAGAAATCGCACTTTGCAAGATTGAGAGGCATTTTAGAAATCAAGCCAATGTAGCCGTCAACTCTTTCATGGTCTCTGTTGATAGACTAGTCAAAAGCTTTATTATAAATCTCCTTAGAATTTTATAAGTACCATGTCTGCTCTAATTAGCAAAGAGGTATTCCAATTCCACCAAAACTACCACTATGAGAGTAAGAGAAACAAAGGAGATAGATTAATGCATTTTTCCTGATATCAGGAATAAAGAATTACAATAACATGTTATGACAATAATGCTATTTACTGAATAACTGCCTAATGTAAAGTGTTGTACTCATTTATTTTAACCCTCATCCAATTCCAATATTATAAATAGTATTTGTCCCCATTTTTAGAAGGAAATGTCAACTCATATATTATAACTTTTTTAGTTAGTACTATGGGTTGGATCTAGAATGTCCCCAAAGGCTCATATGTTGAAGCCTTGGTCCCCACTGTAGCAGTGTACAGAGATGGGTCTTGTGGGAAGTGACTGGATCCTAAGAGCTCTAACCTCAACAGACAATTTATCCATTGATGGATTCAATAATCTGATGTCATGATTGGAAGGCAGTAGAAACTATAGAAGATGGGACCTAGTTAGATCCTTAGAGGTGTGCTCTATCGCTGACCCCTACCACTCTCTCCCTCTCTGCTTCTGCCTGCCATAAGCTGAGCAGCTTTCCTCTGCCACGCCCCTCTGCTGTGATGTTCCACCTCACCTCTGGCCCAGAGTAATGGAACCAGCTGACCTTGAACTGAAACCTCTGAAGCTGGAGGCAAAGTAACTCTTTCTTCCTCTAAGTAGTTTTTCTCAGGTATTTTGTCACAGTGACAGAAAGCTAACTAACACAAGATAAATAATACTACTTGCCTGACTTTTTCTTTTTAATCTCTGTAGCTTCACACAAAAAGAAGTTCATTTCTCTCTCACATCATAGCCCAATGTAGACATATTGGTGGAATGATCTTCCACGTGGTCATGCAGGAATTTGGGCTCTTCTACCTTATAATGTTGGCAAACCCTAGAGCCTCAAGTTTATGAATTGAATCATTTCCACTCACATTCCATTGGCCAGAACTCAGTCATGTAGTCACATCTAATTATGAAGAAGTCTAGAAAATAAGGCTCCCTGCCCAAAAGAAAAAAAAAATAGAAAGAACCTATTTCTGATATCAAATAACATGTCCCTAGTCATGGAACTAGTGAGCTGCAGAGGTAGGACTTGACCCATGCAAATTAAATACAATGATAAGAAACAGCACAGTCTTTCCCTTCATGAATTTTTTTTTTCAGTACTGGGGATGGAACTCAGGGGCATCCTACCTCTGAGCTATACCCCCAGCCCTATTTTTTATTCTTTATTTTGAAACAGGGTCTCACTAAGTTGCAGAGTGCCTCACTAGGTAGCTGAGACTGGCCGCAAACCTGGATCCTCCAGTCTCAGCTTCCCAAATGCTGGGATTACAAGCATGTGCCACCATGCCCGGCTTCCCTTCATGGAATTTATAGTCTGTAAAGACAGGAATTAATTATACATAAAAGTAAGGTTATGACTCTAAGGAGTATAATAAAATAGGATATGGGCTATAAAAGCTTATAAAGAGGGTTTGGTTTAGGGAATAATACTGGAGCTGAAATATGCAGGATGATTGGGAGAGGGTTCAGAGCAGAGGGAACAGCATGTGTCCAATTATGTTAATGAGAGAGAGACTGATGAGTATGACAAAGATTAAAACAAGGATTTTGGCTCAACAGGAATGAGAATGAGGCAAGAGTTGAGAATGTCTTAGCCCATTTTGTGTTATATACCAAAAATACCTGAAGCTGGAAAATTTCAAGAAAGGAAGCTTATTTGATTCATAATTCTGGTGGGTAACAAGACTTTTTTTAAAAAATTAAATATAAGGATAATAAAATAACTCTATTATTTGCAACTTCCTCTCTTCTTTTCTGTTTCTTTTAAGTTATCAGGTTAGGTTCCCCTTCCCTCAGTCACCCTTCTTTTTTTCTTAAGAGTTTAATGAATGAAGTTCATATGGAATATAAATCCATTTACTAAATCTACTTGATAAAACAAACAACATTCCTTGGTTGCATCTGAATGTCCCAGCCAGTTAAAATGAGACAATTGTGTAAATAGAAAATTGAATGGGTGGAAAATTTCTCTAATTTCTTTGTGATTACCAAATTTAAATTTATCATCTGACATGTCCTTCTAGATAAATACTACAATGTCCTGAAGAATAGTCTTTTTGTGTTATTTTTGTAGTGGACAAACATTAGTGATTTAGGTCATAGCTATCTGATTCAGTAGTGAATCAGTTTTATTTGGTGTTTGAGGGGTGGCATTGGAGATTTTTTGTTTGTTTGTTTGTTTGTTGTACTGGGGATTGAACCCAGACAAGGTTTTGCTAATTTTCCCAGGCTGATCTCAAACTTGCCATCCTTCTGCCTCAGCCTCCCATCACTGAGATTACAGGTTTGTGCAACTGTGCCTGGCAGTTACCTAAATTTAATTTGATTGCATCTTTATATTAATACCTAAACAGTCTGATTTTTATTATTTTTCTCTATAAAAGTAATATATGCCTATTGAAAAAATTTAGAAACTTAGAAAAATGTAAATAATAAATGTCACATCTAATTTATTTCTAAGTTTTGCTCTGATAAATAGTGTTGGGGTGAAGAGGAGTTGACAAGTTAAATCTTTGTATTACTTCATTGATTGGGAGTTCAAACAATAGAATTAATTACAATTAATTACAGAGAATCTTTTTTTCTTTTTCTCCTTTTTTTTTTTTTGGTGATGGTGGTGGTACTGGGGATTAAACTACATCATAGCTACATCCCCAGGCCCCACTTATATTTTATTTTGAGACAAGTTCTCTCTAAGCTGCTCAGGCTGCCTCAAACTTGCGCTTCTTTTATGTCTCCTGAGTTACTGGTATTACAGGTGTGTACTAACTGCACCCAACTGAGAATCTTTTTTATGTATTCTGGTGACTTGGATTTATAATGTTGCCCTACTCCTCACGAATACAAGGTAGCAATGTTGGAAGTGGGAGCTTGGTTACTAAGCAGGGGTCCCTGGGGGGATGACCTTGGGGATTATATATAGTTCCAGCTTGCTCTCTTCCCTCTCTCTCTCTCTCTCTCTCTCTCTCTCTCTCTCTCTCTCTCTCTGCTTCTGGCCTCCATGATGTGAGAGCAGAGCCTTGTACTCTCCCTCTCTCCACTTCCCTCCACCATGCCCTAAGCTTCAGACCATGGCCTCACATGGACTGAACTCATAATCTCCAAAACACTGTGAACAAATAAATATTCCTTCCTCTAAGTTGTGTGGCAAGTCATTTTTGGATTATAGTAGTGAGAATGTTGACCAAGACACTTGGAAACCAGAAAGAAAAATACAGAATTGTCTGGGCAGTGGTCCACACCTGCAATCCCAGCTACTCAGGAGGCTGAGGCAGGAGGATGGCAAGTTCAAGGCAAGACTGGACAATTTAGCAAGACCCTGTCCCAAAATAAAAAATAAAATAAAGGGGGAGTGGCTGGGATGTAGCTCAGAGGTAGAGTGTCCCTGGGTTCAACCCCAGTAACACACACACACACACACACACACACACACACACACACACACACAGAGTTAATATGTAGAAATGAAATGAGTGGTCACACTATTTTTCAAATACTTACTCTGTATCCAAAACTAAGATTTCTCAGAGTCCTAGATGTGCAACCTAGATCCCTGGCCCTTCAATAGTGAAGAATTCATGCCCATGGCTATTTTTGGCTATAACTGAGAAAACAGCTAACTCACTGAACCTATGAAATTTCCACAGGGAAGTAAGTAGATGCCCTCCAGCCTCTCAATGAGGAAAACTCTGAAGGGCTCTCCTAGCTTCAGAGTCAGCACTGACTGTGGCTGTACCAATGTCCAACTCCTTCTGCACAGTAGGCTTCCTTCCATTGCCTCCACTGGTATGAGCCAGAACATGTTGGAATAAATTCACAGCACATGACTATATTCTTCAAACTGACTCTCAACATTAATAATAAAGTTCATAAAAGTGATTGTATAAGATATAAAAAATCAACATATATACACTGGGAAAAAATATTCTATTCACAATATTGGTAAACTTGGAGGGTAGTACCACAAACAAAATGAAGCAAAAAAAAAAAAAAAAAAGTTAAAGTGTGTGGAATCCATGTAAATATAATTCAAAAATTAACTGAAAAATGTACATGAAGATTTCAAAGTGGGAAAAAACTTAATTTTTAGATGGGGGGAGAAGGAATATAACTATATCAATTCTTTTTTTTTTTTTTTTTTGCGGTACTGGGGATTGAACTCAGGGCATTCTACCTTCGAGCTATGCCCCCAGCCCTATTTTTTATTCTTTATTTTGAAACCGAGTCTCAGTAAGTTGCAGAGTGCCTCACTAGGTAGCTGAGGCTGGCCTCGAACCCGGATCCTCCGGTCTCAGCCTCCCGAATGCTGGGATTACAAGCGTGTGCCACCACGCCCAGCTTCTATATCAATTCTTCACAAGGTAATTTACAAATTTTAACATAACTTCTGAAATTCTATTTGGAACCACACAAATTATTTTTGTATTATAAAACCTTGGAGATTTCAGTTAAAAAGAAAGTAATTCAGGGACTGGTCTGAGGTTTGGAAATTTTCTACACAGCAATTTTATGGCTTCTTCTCTTTGGGAAATGAAAAGCAAAAATTAACAAGTGTGTTTCAGACAATGGTTGTATTTGGGTTACAAGTATATCATAAAATAAACATAACTTTGTACTAGTTAATATGCCCTAGCAAGAAAATTACAATTTTCTTACTATTATCTGTTAGTTGTTCATATATCTTGCTTACTTTTCCTCCATTGAATTGTGTGTGTGTGTCTGTGTGTGTGGTGTATATAAATAATAAAACTTCTTTAATTCCAATTTTTAATCCATGCATATAGATATATATTTAAATCTTTATGTCACTATTGTGAAGGGGTGTCACAAAGAATTTATTTTTGGTTCCTTCAGTTCCTTAATTTATTCAATCACTCACTCATCCCTGCTAAAGACACACATTTTTAGTAGGAGTAACAGATACAAAAAATACGTATTCATTTATTTTTCTCCTTTGATATAGAAGGAGAAATAATTACATTTGAAACTCTTTGAGAAGGCAGAGTCCACTTACCATTTGGCTAACTGCTCTATCTCATTTAGGAAGGTAATTTTGACAGATCAATAAATCTATGATATATAAAGAAGTTTTATAATTTATATACACCACATACATACACACAATTCAATGCAGGAAAATTAAGCAAGATATATGAACAATTAATAGATAATAATAAACATCTGGTGCATAAGAAAGGCTCAACTCTACTAGTAGAAAGTGAAATGCAAATTAAAAAGATAATGAGATACCATTTTTCACCCATGGACCCAGGAAACACAAATTCGAGAACTATAGACTCTATTACTGGTGGAAATACGGGAAAAAGTGTCTAACATTGCTAGACATTTGCACTGTCAGCCTTTAAAGCAATTTGCAGTCTATTAAAATTAAAACTATATATAACCTTTAAGGCAGCAATTGCACTCCTAAAAATTTATTCCATTGACATTGCCGTTTAGTGAGAACATGTGTATAAAGTTGGTGATAGCAACGTTTATCAGAAGAGCTTAAGCGTGGAACAAAGTGCCATCAATAGATAAATGGCTGAGCAATATATCATATAACAGGATTTTATGTAGCCATTGTAAATAAGAAAGCAGTAAATCACACAATTTAGAGAGATTTCCAAAAGGTATTACTGAGTGAAAAAGCAAGAAGCAGAAAATTGTACATAAAATGATAAGTTTGGTAGAGGGAGAAAAAGAGAGGGAGATCTCCATATTTAGAAATCCTGTATGTATCAGTGTCATATTATATGACTGCAAGGAAAACTATAAATTGACTCATTGGATTGATTCAGAGGACTCACTGGAGTGATTCATACTAAGTTAATACAGGTTATCCTGGAGGTAGTGGAGGAACTGATGTAGAGGATGAAGGGAGAGGAATGATAGGAAAATCCAAGACAAATAGGAAAGAAAGAAAAAAAACATAATGGCATTTTAAAATCTATGAAATGATCATATTTACATAAATTATACATGTGTGAATAATTTCTTTAAGGCTCTTTAATAGATATCTTATTTATAAGCAAATGAATTTCTAAAACCTGAGGTAAATCTAATATAGGAATACTTAGTTATAAAATGTCATATAAAATATAAGCCATAGTCAAGGGGAAGTTTATCATACTTTCCTTGATTCAAGCTTATTAACTGTGCCAAGGCTCAAATATTATTGGTCATAGTTTTTCATGGTGCTAACACTCTGTTTATGTCAAATATCAGTAAAAAAAAATGGTAGGCATATTTAAGAGAGGTTCTGTGTGAGCAGATATAATATGAAAGTTTCCCAAAGTAGGTCAAATCTCTGAAGGTAAAAAATATTTAATAAATGAGCTTGTAAAGTAAATGTGGAAGAGTGATTACAGTCCTAGATTTTAAAATGTATGATTTATAGCTCATTCATCATGATAAGACTGGAATGGTAATTATGAATTTCAGTGACAAGCATTACTTTGAACCAGGTCTGGGTTAATAAAAAAAAAAAACTATGAACACAACTGGAGCTGTAGAATGATTCATCTTTAGAGTTATTTGTGATATTTATTTTAAAACACAATGGTACAAAAAACATCAACAGAACCTTTCCTTTATAAAATGCAAAGCATATTCTTAGAGGTGAACTTGTGAAATAGAAGATGTTGAGGGGCAAAGCTAAGCTATGAATCTGGGGGGTTGGGTTTAAAAGAATCAGTATACTCAGAAATGCTTGTAATCCCAGTACAGGCTGAAACAGAAGAATCACAGGTTCCCAGTTAGCCTCAGCTACTTAGTGAGGTCCTCTGCAACTTACTGAGACCCTGTTTCAAAAAAAGAATGAAAAATAGAGCTGGGGGTATAGTTCAGAGATAGAGTTCCCCTAGGTTCAATCCCCAGTACCACAAAAAATACATCATCTCTAAAAAATATTAATTATAATAATAAGGTTCAGTTTCCAAAATTTGCTTCCAACTTCCCCCCTCTTTGCAGCTATCCCTACCTCCAGAGTCATATTCATTCAGCAGTTGAGGGTATAAAATATAATAGGAAGCAAAAGAAAGCATCTTCCCCAACTGTGCACTCTGACCTGATGTGAAATTCTCAAAGCTAGATTCATCAGCACCACCCCAGAAATGAGACACCACATTTATTAGATGGTCAAAATAATTTTCCTTATCTGGTTGTTTCCTATATTTGCTCACTATCACCTTGAAATGCACAGAGAAAACTCTTTTTAAAAAGGACATTCTGGACTGGAGGAGCCCAAGATGGCATCTGAGTGAAACACCTCTCCTCAAGTGCTGTGAACTCGAATCAAATCTGCGATAAAAGCAGCTTCTTGACGGAAGAAAAAAGTGACAAAAAAGCGAACAAAACAACAAAATTTGAACTACAACTAAAGAGACCCCAGAGAGCCCGACTGCGCGGAAGCGGCCCCAAGCCGCTGATCCATGGCCACAGTGGCCATTAAGCCTTTAAGCCGGCCACCCAGCTGTATACCCAGTGACCAGGCGTGGAGTAAGCGACTCCAGAACTTCACATCCTAACCAGGCGGTGGATCCCCACACCTTCCACAGCAACCAGAACCCGCAATACAACCAGCGTAAGCCCCCGTGGGACCACCCCAGCTCACCTTTCGTGCCAGAGCCAGAGCAGCAAACAACTGCACTAGCTTGAATCAAAACTGCCACAAACACAGCTTCTTGATGGAAGGAAAGAAAAGAAAAGCAGCACAAAAAGTGAATAAACCAACAAAACAGCTGAATAGAACCCAGGGAGAACAAAGGAGCCAGTGCACGCATGTGGCAGTGGTGTACACTGCAAACCGGCGGCCACCATCTTGCCGGCTGCTGTCTTGGCAGTCCAAGGAGCATCATCTATTAGCACCAAGACCTCCAATGACCTCCTGCGCACCTAATGACCAGAAGTGGAGTAAGTGACTATGGAATTCCACACCTTAATGAGAAGGCATATCCCCACGGGATTAACAGTGATCAAGAACACCTGGGACACCCCAGATCACCTCTCCCACTGAAAACAGAGCATCAGGGATCTGCAAGTTAAATTACACGCTCGGGGTGCGGGGGCACCTATACAAAGTGCAGACTCAGTTACCTGCCCTTCAAGCGATTAGATAGAGCAAAAGTGCAGGAGAGTCCCAGTGCACACAGGGCATAAGGAACTTCCAGGAACCCTGGAAAATGCCCAGCATATAGATTGCACTCCTGCCACCAGCAAAGGCAGAGAGAGAGACGCAGACAGGCCCTGTGGAGAGTGCAGAGACACAAGCTTGCAGCAGCAGAGGCACCAGCAGAACCCCCTGCCTGCACTGATAGAGCAAATAAGAATGTCAGGGACACACTCAAAGATTTAAGCTCTGTACTTACAAACTAGCAGGGGTTTTGTTTTTGCTTCTTGCTGTTGCCATTGTTTTTTGGTTTTTGGTTTTGTGTGTATGTGTGTGTGTTATGCTTTATTTGTTTTTACTCTGTTTTCATTTTTTATTGCTTTGATTTATTTATGTTTGTTTGGATGATTGGGTGCTTTGTGTTTTTTGGGTTTTTTTTGTTTTTTTTTTTTTTTGCTTAGTTTGTTGAATCTCCTCCTTATCCCTTTTACAAGCTTCCTTCCCTCTCTCCCATCTATATTTTTCTCCTCCACACTTTTTCTCTTCTCTTTTCTTTTTCCTTTTTTCTCCATCTCATATTAAGATCATTTCATACTACCACACTTAAAACTCTACATTGACCTCAACACACTTAACCTCTTATTCTACTGGACCATACACTCTACTTTACCCTATTCTTACATTCAGCACTGTGACTTCTCACCCAACCTTTACCACTGAACACAACCTCTTCTTGTATATACCAGCGGGCACCTCTAAACCCCTGCCGCAGAGATTGGACAAGAAAACTTGGAAGAGCAGCAAAGATATAAATCTAAGAACAGGGGAACCATGGGAAGGAAAAATAGCTAAGAAACAATGAGCCACCACAACCCCTCAATAACAGATCTCACCAACCCAGAATGGCAGAGATTACCAGAAGAACAATTCAGATCTTTAATGCTAGAAACAATATAGAATTTTAGGAAAGAATGTAGGGAGAGTTGGAAAGAAATAAAGGAACAAATAAACAAAGAATCTGACGACCTGAAAAGGAACCAAAAGGAAGTGAAAGATGCAATAACTGAAGTGACGGCATCAATACAAACTATAAACAGTAGATTAGACTACATGGAAAATAGAATATCACTCTTAGAAGATGATCATTCCAAAAATGAATCTATAGTACATAATTTAGAAAAAAATTCAACAGTATGAATTGTACATCAATTTTAAAAGAGCTAACCTAAGAATAATAGGAATAGAAGAGGGATTAGAAGTTAAATCTTATGGAATAAACAATCTTTTCAAAGAAGTAATATCAGAGAATTTTCCAAACATAGAGAAGTTGACACACAGGTACAGGAAACATATAGAACTCCCTCCAGACAAGACCAAAGAAGACTAATGTAGAGGCTAAGGAGAGAATTCTAAAGGCAGCAAAAGTAAAAGGCCAAGTGACATTTAGAGGCAAACCAATTAGAATCACTCCAGACCTCCCAAATCAAGTCACGAAAGCCAAGAGGGGCTGGAGTAACATATTCCAAACTCTGAAAGAAAATAATTTGCAGCCAAGATTCTCCTACCCAGCAAAACTTTCCCTCAAAATTGACGGGGATATAAAAAATCTTCCATGACAAACAGAAACTGAAAGAATTTATGTCTTCTAAACCAATACTAGATAAAATACTCAAAGAGATTAACTACAAAGAAGAACTAACAAGTAAATGTCAGAACCAGAGAAACAATAATTTCCAGGAAGCAAACAACTAAGCAAAGAAGAATAAACACCACCAAAAAAAGAAGTCAAAACTCAAAGGTTGGGAATTAAAAATCATCTCTCAATAACCACACTGAATATAAATGGTCTCAACTCCCCAATAAAAAGGCAGAAGGTGGCAAAATGGATCAAAACCCAGAATCCATCTATATGCTGCCTGCAAGAAACACACCTTACAAGCAAAGACTCCCACAAATTAAAGGTGAAGGGCTGGAGTAAGGTAACCCATGCCAATGGAACTCGAAGACAAGCAGGAGTAGCAACCATGATATCAGATAAATTAGACTTCAAGCCTAAGCTTATCAGAAGAGACAAAGCAGGGCATTTTTTACTAGTAAAAGGATCAATTCAGCAAGAGGAAATAACAATTATCAACATCTATGCCCCAAACATAGGTGCAGCCACTTTCACAAAACAAACTCTGTGTGATATAAAGACACACATAGATCCCAATACACTAACACTGGGAGATTTCAATACTCCTCTCACATCACTAGACCGATCTTCTAAACAAAAGGTCAGTAGAGACGCCTTAGACCTAAACAATACCATAAACCGAATGGACCTATTAGACACATATAGACTCTTTCACCCAAATACAGCTGAATTCACATTTTTCTCAGCTGCACATGGAACCTTCTCCAAAATAAACCACATTCTGGGCCACAAAGCAAGCACTGGCAAATTCAAAAAATGCAACATAATTCTCTGCATCTTTTCAGACCACAATGAAAAGAAACTAGAAATCAACTCTAAGAAGATCCAGAGTAACCATGTAAACACATGGAGACTGAGCACCACATTGCTGAATGAGGATTGGGTCATAGAAGAAGTAAAAGGAGAAATTAAAAAATTCCTAGAAACCGACTTCCGGGAAGATGGCGACGGATTGAGACACTTCTCAAGAGCCGCTGTGAGCTCGATTCAAATCAGTCGTGGATCCAGCTTTTTGAAAGAAGAAAAAAAAGCAACAAAAAGGTGAAAAACGCTGAGAAAACTGGAATACAGCTGAGCAGAACCCAGAAGGCCGACCAGGGAGAGCAAAGAAGCCCGTCTCCGCGGCCCCGGCGCCACGCCGCCAGGCAGAACCTGCCATTGAGCCGGCCCCCGACGTGGAGTCTACTAAGAAAGAAATATACAACAACCCTCTGCACCCCACCGGCCAGAGCTGAAGTGAGCGACTCCTGAATGCCTCATCCTAGCCAGGCGGCATTTCGAGGCACCTTCGACAGAGACCAGAACGCGTGGTACGACCAGCTTAAGCCCGCGCAGGACCATCCCAGCTCACCTCTCCTCACGGAGCCGGAGCAGAGATAACTGCACCCCAGGGCCTGGGTCAGGACTGCCACAGGAACAACTTCTCGACGGAAGGGGGGAGAAGCAAATCGGCTCAAGGTGAGTGGGGAAATGGGCAGCTGGCTGGAGTCTGAGGAGCAGACCAGGGAGAACCGAGGAGTCGGCGCGTGCGCAGCAGCAGCAGCCGCCATCTTGTCGGCCGCCCACAGCAGCAGAAATCTGCCCAAAAGACCTGCAGAGGCCAAACCAGGTCTGTTCTTACAAACTTGCAGGGATTTTTATCTTGCTACTTGCTGACGTTGCTTGTTTTCTGGGGTTTTTTTGCTTTGTTTTGTTCCGTTTTTACTCTGTTTTCACTTTGCATTGCTACAATTTATGCATGTTTGTTCGGAGGATTGGTAGCCTTTCAGCTTTTGCTAGATCCTAGAAGTCAACACCTGAAACCCACCAAAGACACCAATAGAGCAGGCAGAAGAAATTCCAGAGTAATTGCAACTCAGTACAAGATACCATTCACAGAGAGAAAATAAAAATAAGAAACCTACAAATTCAGGGAAAGCGTGCAAGAGCAGCAAAGT